>JAEQBA010001517.1:45159-82258 GCA_019434445.1 Phalangium opilio
ATACTCGATTCGAATTAAACGAATAGTATTCGAAAATCCGAGTATTCGCACAGCCCTAGTAGATAGATTCTTGCTGGACGGGTTCCAGACGCTTTTCTGTATATTAAGTTGTTGATCATCTCGAACTCTGGGTGTTCCGGCGGATTAACTCGTCGTAATAGTTCAATGATTTCGCGAATAACTGGGTCTTCTCCTTGGGCGGTGATGATGTCATCGCGGTCGAAAATGTGAAAGTTCGCGTGCGGATATGGAGGAAGAACATATGCATGGTGAGAATGATCCGATGGGACATTCGAGTCTTCGGATGATGCTTCTTGATTTTCTTCTTCCATGGTGGAGGCGACAGACATGGCAAACAGTCCAAGAGGAGCTCTTGAAAGGGCGTCTGCGACAGTATTTTCGACTCCTTTCTTGTGTTGGACTTTGAAGTCGAAGGTTTGGAGATACATTGCCCATCTGACGAGTTTTGAATTTGGCTCCTTGAGTCCGAATATCCATTGTAATGCTTTATGGTCGGATACGACGGTGAACGGTCTGCTTTCCAGGTACGGGCGGAAATGTCCGATGGCCCAGTATATCGCGAGACATTCCTTCTCGGATGTGCTGTAATTTGGTTCGGCATTTCTTAGATTTCTGCTGGCGTAAGCGATCGGGCCTTCAATTCCGTCTTGAATTTGAGATAGCATTGCTCCCAGGCCGGCATCTGAGGCGTCCGTAGTTAGGATGCTTGGTGCATCTGGTTTGTATGCTGCAAGAGGTGGAAAACTGCAGATGGCGTTCTTGATTTTCTGGAATGCTTGCTCTTGTGCTGGACCCCATTCGAATTTGACTCCTTTCTTTTTCAGCTGGTTGAGAGGAGTGGCTATCTTCGAGTAGTGTGGTATAAATCTGTGGTGCCATCCAGCCATTCCAAGGAATCGTTGAAGTTGTTTCAGCGTCTTCGGCTGGGGAAAGTCCTTGATGGCTTCCACTTTGGACGGATCTATGTAGATTCCTGTTTCGTTTATAACGTGTCCCAGGACTACTGCTTCTGACTGGGCAAATCGGCATTTCTTCAGTTGAAGTGTGAGGCCGGCGTTCTTTAATTTGGTCATGACGTATTCCAGTGCGTTCTTCTGTTCCTTCCAAGTTTCGGATGCGATCAAGATGTCATCTAAGTAGACGACGATAGAGAAATTTTCTCCCTCCCGAAAGACTTCATCCATCAGCCGTTGGAAGGTACTTGGCGCATTGCAAAGTCCAAAAGGGAGAACGTTGAATTCGTATTTTCCAGCGTGAGTGATGAAGGCGGTCTTTGGTGAGCTTCCTGGTTCCATTTCGACTTGCCAGTAGCCTGACTTCAGGTCCAACGCTGTGATGTATTGGGTTTCCCCAACTTACTTAAGGTTTCGTCGATACGAGGAATAGGGTAAGGATCCTTTGCGGTGATTGCGTTCAATTCCCGGACGTCGATGCAGAAGCGGTACTTCTTTTTCCCTGTTCCAGATCCGTCGTCTTGTTCAAGGATCACGACTGGTGAAGCCCATGGTGACCTAGATGGTCTGATGATGCCATCCTTTAGGATAACGCAGATGTTCTGAACGATGATTTTTTTGTTTTCGTGGCTAACTCGATATGGTCTTTTATGTATAGGCTTAGCGTTACCCGTGTGTATTTCACGGACGACCAGACTGGTTCGTCCTAACTTGTCACTGAATAGTTCAGGAAATCTGAGAAGAAGTTCCTTCAACTCTCTCTTCTGCTTGTACGAGAGAGAAGTTGAATCAACTGCTTCATTGACGTTATTGACCATTTGAGGTGACGGGGGCAATTTGTCCTCTGACACCTCTAATAGTTTTAGTGTTAGTCCATTTATTGAGCATGTTAAAGTTCCAAAACCAATAACGGTATTCCAATCTTCTAGGAAATCTTGGCCTAAGATAGCGTCACAAAGGAGTGAAGGGACAATATGGAACTCTTGATTAAATCTTCTAATGATGTCTTGTTCAAATTTCATTTCAAATTCTAATACTGTCGATCCTTTAGTAAAAGATTACTGTCCGTTCCCCATGACTATGCATTCTGATCTTTCTGGCTTAGGTTCTAGTCTATTTTCTCCCCTAAATCTTTGTATGGCCCTCCATTGGTCTAGGCTTATCATAGATACTTCAGCACCATTATCGATACTTGTATGTAAGATTGTGTGTTCAAATTTTATTTTTATTAAATGAGGGTTCCTCTTTGGGAGTCCTCTTATTTGAATTGTGGCCAAGTGAAGTGGTGGAGTGGTCACAATCTTGTTTGTGTAATATGTTCCCATATGCGGGATGTACCCTTTTGGAGTTGTTATTGGGGTATAAACCGTTGTTGGGGGAGCTACCTGCTGTAGAACTGGCTGTGGAGGCATTACTTGGGGTTAGGGTATCACTTGTGATTGTGAGACTACTTGGGGTTGTATCTGGTATACTGGTTTTTCTCTGATTATTATGGGTTCCTGATATTTCTGGGTCTTAACTTGAGTCTCAGGGGTTTGTTGAGCTTTTTCCTCATCAGGATTGGTTTTAATTAATTCGGGTAATTACCGTTTTCGTAATTTACCCGAGAAAATCGTAGATAAGAGTTACCCTGGTAAATTACCCCGTAAATTACTATGGTAATTTACCGATTTAGAACCCTAAGTAAAATACACCATGATGCGTGAAATATCTGAAAATAAGCATGTTACAGTAAATTGTTGAGATTTGATTTTTAGTGGACGTTTGGTTTGTATTACAAATTTACAGCAGCAGAATCGAGCAATTTTAGGGCAGAATAATTGTCAGCATTTAACAATAATTTAACGTAGCTTTAAAATGGTTAAAGCCTGGACAAAATGCGTCAAAATAATGATTATATAATCATAAATATTAAAATTTTGATACACGGTTCATGCAACTATACTTCTAAATTAATATGAGATCTGCTACTTCATGGAGTATTTTAAAAACTTCAGATAAAAGGCGTTGTTGGATTTAAAATTTAAAATGTAATAAATTAAATACTCCATTAAGTAGCAGATATCATTTTAATTTAGAAATATAATGATTCTAGAATTTTATGAGTATTGTAAAATAAGCTGTTCTTCAAAACAGTTCATCAGATATTAGCTTTAGTGATAATTGAGAGGAATTTTCATTTTTTGTTAAATATTTGTGGATAATGAAATTGAAATGCAGTTTGAAAATATGTTTAACGGATATGGAATATTTGGTTTTAATTGCGCAGTTCAAACAATTGTTATGATTAGATATTTCACAACAAAAAGGGTATAAATGCAACATTTTGTAACAAACAGCTAAAATCAAGGACAATGACGACTCGAGTTCAAATTGAAGTTTAAAACTCATACTGGGTAACAACACACATATTAGAACCCCATTCTGAATATCACGTATGATAAATGTCAGAAATACGACATTGCTTTTTAAGTCACAAATTAGAATGATGGATGGACGACATTTTACTCGAAATAAGCGTTCTTCTGATCTGTTCCACCCTGAATATTTCAAATGCTAAAAGCTCATTTTGTATTTGTTTGCTTTAATTACTTTACATGGGAAAATGTTTACGAGAACAGATTCTATAAGATTTCATTTATGAAAATCTGACCTCCTATTATCTCGAAACGCCGCATTTATACCTTTTTTGTTGTAAAATATTTAATCATAACAATTATTTGAACTAAGCATTTAAAACCAAATTTCCATATCGATTAAGCTTTATTTCAAACTGAAATACAAATAATAATTTGTAATTTCTAGCCCTTTTGGGTTTGAATAGGTGTCGTTGTTTAGCCAAAGATTGTGCATAAATGCAGTTTCTAAGGACTGCGAAGCAAAACTCGTTTTTGTATAATAATTGTCCTTTTTTGGGGAGAGACGTTAGTAAAGGAAATAAATTAATTCTGGAATTGTCTAACTCAATCCAACTTACAGTTTGAATGGTCCGAGATCACAATGCAATGTATAAAAGAACACATTGGTAAACATACATTTAAACCTCGTGAAACTAGCTGATAATTGTAAAAACTCTCCATTGTGATATTTAACCTTAGCTTTTGCAGGACAAAAAGTAGGTCCAAAAGGATTTTGAAAAATCACCTGACCTTAATTTGAGAATATAAAATGGTGTATTTTAGAGCAAGATTTGAAATGAAAATTTAAATAAAATGTACCGCGTGGATTAAAAGGATTTTTTAAAACCTATACAAAAAAAGATCAACTTAACATTTCACTACGAGAAATGATATACTTTAACTTTACAGCCTTTGCTAGTGCTGTCAAGTTACGTTATTTAAAAAGTGTACCCCCTTTGATGAAGAAACCTTGGGTCTAACTCGCAAAAATTCACCCACCTCGTAATGTTAAGCTCCAGAGAGATTAAACTTACAATTTTGGATTAAGTATAAATAGAAATCTCCTGACGAGATTTTCTTAGTTACAGTTTTAAAATAGCAAGCAGATGGTATTTCTAACTGCATTATGTCTGTAAAGGTGGTAAAGTTACACTTCTAAATTGGCAGTTGCATTTCTACTGTTCCATAACTTTTGCAGATCTGTAACATGTGTATGAATGGGGTTAATTTACAGTTTCAAACTATCAGCTGGTATTTCGTCTTTTGCCTCGGGTTTGCAGAATCGCGCTGCATATTTTTGCCAGGATAGAAAATTAACAGTTAATAAACAGAAAATGAAGAAATGGCAACCAATTTGCCGGTCTAGAATTGCTGTGAAATTTTAGCGTTTTTTCAGGTGCGAAAATTGTAGCCATAATTTATATCTATTACAGCGTGGTAGCGATAAGAAAGCGTGTATTCAAAAGAATTACAGCTTAAAATATTTGTCACTATTGTGACAAATTGCGCAATCTACATACGAATGTTTTTATCCGACAGCTGTTAAGCTTTAAAATTATATTTAACTAGCTTGCTAGAAATGGACCACAGTTTAAGGGTCAATTAGAAGAAAATTACTTTATATGTTTTTTTCATAAATACTGTTACTTTGTTTCTTCATTTTTTGTGTATTGTTTTTCTCGGGAACCAATTCTGATAGGCTTATGCCTCCAGTATATGAAAGTCAGTAGACCACAGTTTAGAAGCTAATATAAGTTTCTGAAGTGAGGGATACGTGCCAGTGCTGGATTATTCAAACCCTAATTTGAAAAACAGCCAATTATTCGCAGCTTCTTCTTGCGACGGGTTGACTTTTCGACACGAGCTGCTTTAAAACACGGACATAGTTTGAAGAAAAGTTCCAACGTTACTACTAAGCACGCCGGAATTAAACTTATGATGAAAATGCTGAGCAAGAGACGCACTTCGCTTTCGTTTTTGGTGTAGTCCAGGTCTTGGACGTGATTCTCTGTCGAGACGCATTTCTTGTTCATCCACTCGAAGGCTTTATTAATCGCCTCGTCGCACAAGCACGATGAAGCGGCGTACCGCAAACTGCAAAGGAAAGGAGCAAATATCGTATAACATCTTATAAACGCAACATTATATGGTCTACTACTGTTTATTTTAAATGAAATGCTTTTAACTTTGACATTGAAATCATTACGGGTACTTAGAAGAAATATTCAGATAATTTTTGCTCGGATTTTCTCGCTCTGCAAACCAGCATGCTTGAAAACCATCAAAACATTCGGCATTTGAGAGTTTTTTTAAAGGAAGATCTTATACCAGGAATTCATAGATTTTTGGAGCCCTTTCTGCTTGAACTAAAAGGGACGAGATGTAGAAACCTTCACCCTTGACGTCAGGCATAATGTCTTTGAAATGTTAAAGATCACAAGTAGAATATATCTATGTGGAGTATCTTACTAAGGAAAGGCTGATGACTTTAAACCTATTTCTAACTCCCTTTAAGCCTAACGCTCCAGAAATTATTGGCGATACTGGTACAAGGATGACGTATCTCTCGCAAATTCCATTTGCTCGAGGGATAATTACTTTGTCATCACAACCCCTTTGACGACTCGTGCATCATCTCAATATAAAATACAATATCTATGGGGTAATTGTCTTACGCAGTATCAATATATTGATCGTGCAGAATACTTTGGTAAAGAGGGGAATTAACTGCTTATTCCCGTTTTGTGGGCAATTTTATAGTAGAACGCTATTCGCTCCGGAATGGGGGCTCTATCTGTGGTAAGAGATAGAGCGTTATAGCTTTATTACAGGCTTACGTTTGACTAATTCGTTCCAAAGTCTCCTTGTCAATTGTATGATTTTGTGACATCATGAACCCAACGGTATCTGTTTTCAAAGGAAAAGGTGACTGGTAAATTAAGGGACGTCCGTCGTTTTCCCCTTTTATTTCTTCTCTACAAAACTTCTCGAGACCAGCCACTTCTTCGTGCCAGTCGATATAAACCAATTCTCCATTCACGACTTTCTTGAAGCGATTGACACCTTTCTTCGGGAAATATTATCTTTTTCGAATTTTCTTTCCAACATTACCGGGTATTCCCTAATTGAATAGGAGATATCATCAAACAATTCATTCGCTAGGCGAATGAGAATTCGAGGGACAGGACGAGACTTTGTTCAATAAATCATCATAAAAACGTGTTATCTGTCACTCTGTACAAGTATCATTTTTCAATAAAGCGCCGAAAAATTACTCACTCTAAAAAAGTCTAGCATGGCATCGGAGCCATGCGTCAAGAACCTGACGTTTTTCACTTTCAGGATGTCGCTTAAATGATTCATTATAATTTTCTGCCCCACTAAGACATCGACTGTCCGTTAACCTGTCTTTGTTATATAGCCCAACACGACAATGTTTAGAACTATCAAACTCGAGTACCAGATATTCAACAAATGCGCCGAAACCCCGTGGACAATTTTCACCTCAAAACCTTAAATTAAAATATACGTGTCAACAGAAAAGCTCTAAAAATATTGGAGGTGCTTTGTCACTTTGCTGAAAGAGTGGTGCCAAATACATCCACATGTAAGACCCAAGTTTGTTTGACTTTTCGAAAGGCTTTGTTAACGCCGAAAGAAGCAAAATAGCGAGAAAAACTAATCCGAGAAACTAAAAAGAATAAAATGTATACTGATAGGTTGAATTGAGAATTACGGAAATATTTTTCAATAATAAAAACAAAATTTGGACTAGTCTATGTATTCTGTTGTCTTACCCATAAAGGTATCGTTATAATATTGGAAAGAAAAGTATCACGTTGCGTTTGAGAAAGCTGCGAGAACATGGTGACTTTGGAGTAATAGATTTCAGTCGCAAATAATAATTTTTTAATACGGTTATACGAAATAACGGTCGGGAAGGTCTTCAAGTCAAAACTACCTGGTGAATCCTGAAATAAATGCAGGAATATATAGTTTCTGTGACTTCCACACTCACTTGAGGTGTTTTGGTTAAGCTGGTGGCGGTTCTAAAGTTTTACCCATCTCAAATTATAAGAGTCAGACATTCAACCCTTTAGAGAAACGCCCTAGAAAAAGTGTTGTCTCCCTTCCTTGGGCTTGCCCTTGGTTCGGACCTTTCCCTGCCCCGTTCCGCGAACGTTTTCCTCGGCCGCCTCGCCCCCCGCCCAGGTGTTGCTATGGCTCATTCCCAGCTCTTGGGCCGCGCATACATTTTTTTGGACCGTATGGCACTGCTGTGCTCGGAGGGCGATACCCCGGCCCCTCGAGCCTTCTGCTGCCTTCGTCCGAGCCCTGTCACCGACCACCTCCTGGCTGGGCTCGCCGCTGACGGTGTCCCACCTCTGTCACCTGCTTAAGGGGCGTTGCCGGGCCCGCTGGCCGATCCCGTATGCCTTGACGGCGGTTCCGCAGGTACCATTTTGGGCACAGGGATGAAGGCCGGAGGGGGGCGCTGTTGATGCCCCCGCGCGCAGGTGCAGCGCCTAATCAAATGCATTCTGAGTGTTAACCAGTACTTAATGAATTAAAGGAAGTGGAAGAGTATCTATACGTTATGTATTGTTAAACCCATAACAAAAAGTGGAGTAAAACTAGTGTGAGTGATGATGGTAATTCTTGTTTGTGACCCTTCATCTGCTGGCTTCTTACAATCACTACACATATTAAATATAATTAAAGAAGGCGAGACTTACCAAGCCGTACACCTGCTGATAGGTTAGGCTAAAAATATAAAGGAATGCGCATCATTAACCATTATCAGCGATTTTTAAGGCTTTGGCTGTATATTTTGCCTTTGAGTTTTGAAAGGTCTCGCGCACGATGTGGAATAATTAATAACAGCTTAATATTTTGAATTTGCAAGGCAACCGACGTTAAACGGTACGGGACCCCTTCCATTCGAAAGCGCAAAGTATGGAACTCCTTTGGTTTTGTGATATATATTATCTTATTTAGCTAATCAAGAATAGATTTCTTCTACTTGAAATCTTAAACAGGTTATTTTCTTTGCCATTGTGCTTGAATTAAATGGGAGGAGGGGTACCGACCGTCACTTTTGACATCCACTTAGCTAGGACCTTTGAGCTGCGCCACGACTAACGGGATCTATGAGCGCTTAGTCAGAATGTAAACAAGTTCTATTTGCGTGTTCTGAGCGAGTACATTAGGGTCGAGGGTTGTCCTACTTAAACGCAAGGAAAGAGGAGCGGACCATTTAACAACGTTTCAATATATTAGAATGGGGTCCAAAGCCTTTTAAAGATTTTAAATGAAATAAATCTATGCGCTCCTGATCTAATAAGAGTTCCAAGTAGTCTGTTAAGCTTAAAGGTAGGTTAGATGGAATTAAACCATTAAATATTTATCAAGGATATCGCTGAACATATTTACTTCAGATTTCTTCTTATTGCTATCATGATTTCGGCAATAATTCCATCGTAGTCGTCAATTACGGGTTTATTAATTTTGCTTCGATCAGCTCTCAGATAAATTAAGGGATAAAACTGAAAGACAAAAAAAAAGATCGAAATTAATTGTCGAATAGCATGGCGGGTCAATTTAATAATCAATGGACGGTCCCTTGAAGTGGGCAGATTAAATTCCCTAATAGCTTAGTACGTTTACCACACTGAGAATAGAGCAGCTCGTCATCGGATATCAAATTAACATTTCAAAACGAGTTCTCGACCCGAGATCCGCTCTAAGGTGATCTGTTTAAAACGACTGTGTCGTTTTTTATGATGTTATAGAGAAAATTGGCGAGTGATGTCGAAGCAATTGGAATTAACCATAAGTCACTCGACGCCGCGATTAAGCGATGGGCTAAATATTCAATCAGACTTCGCTCAAAAACTCATTTAAATTGGGTAAATGCATCATACCGTGTGTAAGGAATACAGACGAATAGTTTTAGACCCTTCCATCATCAAATATTTTACTTGAGTCCACTAAGAGCCCAGCCAAATTTTCTGATCCTTAATGCCTGAACGAAAAACCAATTCCTCTGTCACTTCTCACCGATTTTGAATTTCGTTCTATTGAGTTAAAAGGCTTTTCTCAAAAAGATTTAAAGTACCACTTTCGGACAAACGATTGAGTGTGTTCGTGATAAAGCGCGGTGTTGCACTCGACAAACCCTTTTAAGACAATGATACTTTCGCTTTTTTAACAAATTTGAAGAAAAACCATAAAGGAATCTATTCTTTCTTAACAATACAGTAAATCCGTTCCGCGTTAACTGAAGTGTAAACCTGTTGAAGGTGAGCTTTAATTCCTTGGCTATACTTTCATTATATTCTCTATAAAATGAACCTTTTCTTGTTGCGCAACAGAGAATGTTCGCGTTAGGCTTTTATCGTTACTCACGCGGAAGCATTATGATTATTGTAGCTGTAGTTACATGTATATTATTTATAAAATTTTAATGAACTTTCGAGCAACAAGGAACGCGCACGTTAAGGGTGGAAGTATACAGGGTGTTTCTGATAAGCTTGTCATAAATTAAAGTGTGTTCTTCAACTTCTTTGGGTCAAACTGAGTGTAAAGTGTCAAATAACATGGGGTCTACAACGCTTAGTTTCGGAGGCACGGACCCCCAAACATTGACCCCCAAAACGTGAAAAATGTCAGGGTTTCAAAGAAAATGTTCCGTCCCTTTTCTCGAGGACTGTTTCTAAGTTTCCTTTTTCACCAATGACTGGACACTTCATTTCGACCAAATTATCGTTGGCTAGACCGTCAGGGGAACAAGCCAAGAATGGATAAGAAGGGCTGACTTCAAAACCAAACTTCGTTTACTTTTAAATTAGACTTTTTTTAAAGCAACAAGAGTTTTTTTCGTTTATAATTCCATACTGTGTGAATTCATTTCCCTTAAAGTTTGACTGAAGAGCTTTTCGTATTTTTTAGTATAGACCAAGAGCCAGTGGCCTGGATCTTACCTCATAAAGTACAAAAGGCCTGACTATTGGAATGAGTTTAGTTTTGATGCTCATTAATAGATTTGGCCGTCTTACGCGTCACAGCTTGGGTTTTTGAGGGGGGCGGGGTCATGTTTGACCCTAATGAGGTATGATTTCTTACCTCATGAGGTACATGAATAAAAAAGGTGGCAAATGATAGAGCTGGAAATGGCGATTCCAATTATATGAAATCTGACGTCATCAAAGGGGGCCATCAAAAAATCAGACGGGGGTTAAAATGGTCAAATGAGGTATGAATTCTTACCTCATGAGGTACATGTATGAATCCGGTGTTGTTTGATAGATCTGGTCGTGCTAAATAACAGAATATAAAATCTGACTGGAAAATACGCGGCTAGGTTTTGTCTGACGGCCTGAATCTTGCGTCAGACTTTGACAACTTCGTGCCTCATAATGCTAGATTCCCACTCGACCGAAAAAAATCGGCGGAAATCACACAGCTGACGGTAGAAATTTTAACTTACGCCGGCGTAGACCGTTCACACTACGACTGAACGTATTTGGTTCACGTGACAGATTTGAGTGGCTTCCACAACATCTACTTCGCACTCTGAATTGGTATCTTTGTCCCATTTTCGCTTAGATCGTACAAGAAGGGATATTTTCTAGCCTCCTCGATAAAGTCTTCCTTATTAACGTCTAATCTCTTTTTCCTTCCATTAGTTTCATTTTTATTTCTTGGTGGCACGTTTCCGATAAGCGTTGGTCAAAAAAATAGCGGCTATCAATCGATCTCGCGTATGCGTGCGCTCTTGAAATTTATGTCGTAGTCAGTGGGTTAATATCATTGCCTGAGACACAGGCGTAACGTCGAACACGACCAAAAAATAGAACACAACTTACTCCTGGCCGAGCGGAAATTCCGTCGGGCTGGGCGTAATGATTTTTCGGTCGAACCCCTTTCTGCCGGGCTTCCGTCGTGTTTTCCGTCGAGTGGGAATCTAGCTTAAATGTAGCAGGGGTTATATTGTAAAAGCAGCCCCACTGATGTCAAGTATATTAAACTTAACTTGTTAGAGCGAGTTGACTCTGATTCTAACGAGGTAATGTGGTAAAATATTTGGGACTCTGATAAACGAGATGAACTTAAATCGGCATCGTTTCTAAATAAAGCTATTTCAATTCGGGGGGTAAGGAGAGTTTTTGAAGCAAACGAAAGTACAAAAATACTATTACGACCTTAAATCTTAGAAAGCGGCCAATAAAAGTACAGCATGATTTTCACTTGGCGTAAATCACGACTTTTCTCCCGACGTCAAGCGACAACCGAATAAAAACATGGTTACGCTGGACAAAAATTACTTTGTGTGGCGATATTAGCTTTCTGTTTTTTCGGTCGCGTTCAACGTTAACGCTATGCGCGAGTCAATCAGCAATAAGCTTGAGTCTTGACGTCATTTTCAACCACGCGTGTTCGGAAAAAGACGTCCGCGCTCCGCCATGTTTTTATTTATTTCGTTCCTAATCGAGTCGGTTACTAGTACAAATCCCAGAGAATGCCGAAGTTCAATGCTGAAAGTTTTATTGAATAGGTTAGTAACCATCCATATATTTATGATATTTGACACAAAGATTACAGAAAAGAAAGAAAATAGATGGGTCGCAATTGGTGTAATGTTCAGTTTATCTGGTAAGCCTTGGTTTCATTATTTGCGGGAACCACGCTAAGTGAAAACGCTATAACGCTGGGCGACAACGTGAAAAACAAATCTGACGTTTGACGTCCAGCTGCAAAGTCGTTTTTTTCGGTCAAGTGAAAACCATGCTACGCCACGCAAGGCGACTGTGAGAGTAAATTTGGTGTGACTGGCTGCTGCTAGAACGGAACTGACTCGAACTAACTGCAGTCGGACCTTTTACCCAGGATTCCTTTGGTTTATTTCGGAAAGGCCTATTAACTGAATGGTGACCTAGTTCCTAGCTCTTGAGAAGAAACACCAGAAAATGAACCTCATGACTATGACGATAAAACCGTAAATATTGATTATCAGACTGATTCGGATGATGAATCAGATGACGTTTAAAATGTAACATTTTTGTATCTCTCTTTGCATTAAATAATAAGTGAACGTTAGAAGGTTTCATTGAATGAGTTTGAAATAAAATGGGCCTGTGTAGAGCTATATCAGTTGAAGGGGGAAACGTCACAGTTGGGCCTGCCAATAAACGGAGCCGGTTTTCACCCTCCCTCCGTGCGGCCGTGGTAGAACTCTATGCTAAAGTTTGCGCACAATAAGGCACCTGGGCGGGGACTGGCGAAACCCTGCCTCAAAAACTCTCCTTACCCCCCGAATTGAAATAGCTCTGTTATTAAATGATGCCATTTTAAGTTCATCTCTATATCACTGTCCCAAATATTTTACCACATTACCTCCTTAGAATCAGAGGCAACTCGCTCAAACAAGTTAAGTTTAATATACTTGAAATTAGTGGGGCTCCTTTTACAATATAATACCTGCTGCATTTAAGCAAGATTTCCGCTCGGCCGGGCGTAAGTTGTTTTCTATTTTTCGGTAGTGTAGGCAATGATATTATCCAACAGACTGCGTCATAAATTTCAAGAGCGCACGCATACGCTATATAGATTGATAGCCGCCATGTTTTTTTTGTCGGAAACATGCCACGAAGGAAGAAAAATTTAACTAATGGAAGTAAAGAGGTAAGATGTTAATAAGGAAGTCTTTATTGAGGAGGTTAGATAATATCTCTTGTACGATCTAAGCGACAATGGGACGGAGATACCAATTCAGAGTGAGAAATAAATGTTATGGAAACCACTCTTACCTGTCACGTGACCCAAAAATATATCTTTCAAACTCAAAATTCAGTCGTATAGCGATTTCCACTGACTGCTCCAAAGAGTGCTCTCAGGGTTACGATGACGTAACTGCCCTCAGCAAGTTTTGGAGAGAATAGTTTCGTCAGTGGAACACGATCGAGAGGTCCGAGCGCGCTCTGAATAATCAAAATTGGCGCCGTGCGGAGACGAAATTGTAATAAAGTGTGTGTATCTTGGCGCAAATGGGCTGACACCAATTAATAGAATTAACATTTCATTTAATTGACAAAAAATCTATTTTGAGTAATAATTGACAACGTCTCTGATATAATTATTGGTTTTATGACCAGGCGTAATATCTTTAAAGTAATGATAAGACCTCGTATTCTTCAGCTTCAGAACTTTTAGAAGATGATTCCAGAAATAAATGAGCATAAGCGAGAGCCTGTCTTCTATGAGATACCGCGTGGTCCGCCATTTTAATTTTATTACGACATACTCGAGCACCGTCGCTCCGTCGAATTTTTCAGAGCACGAAAGAGCAATTCTCGGGCAGTTTTTGGGGTCAGTGGAAAACGAGATTCTGGGCGAGTGTTGCACTCGTGTTCCCAGTGGCGGACGAAAATGCGCCGAGAGTGCACTTAGAGTGCTCTAGTGCAGTCAGTGGAAATCGCTAGTAGTGTGAACGGTCTACCGCCGGACGACGGCGTAAGCTAAAATTTCTACCGTATGCTGCGTGATTTGCGCCGGTTTTTTTCGGTCGAGTGGGAGTCTAGCTTTATGAGGCACGAAGCTTTCATGGCCTGACGCAAGAATCAGGCCGTCAGATTAAACTTTAGCCGCGTATTTTCCAGTCAGATTTTATATTCTCTTACTTAACACTACCAGATCTATCAAACAACACCGGATTCATACATGTACCTCATGAGGTAAGAATTCATACCTCATTTGACCATTTTAACCCCCGTCTGATTTATTGATGGCCCCCTTTGATGACAAGTTTCAAGACAACATGACTCGGGGCTAATTCTAAGCGCTTGTTGCGTGCAATCAATAAAATAATTTTACTGCCCAAGCGCATCAATTATCCCACAATTATTAGGTTTGCAAAAAAAATATCAACAAAATTGTTTCAGTTCATAGGACAGAAGTTGTTATTTACTTGTTTCATAAATCTATAACCCAAGATCAAGCTAGATTATTTTTATACATAATTGGAATGATATTTGATATTTAAAAGAGAAAAAATAACCGTAAAGTATATAGGCCGGGGTCACCTTACAATAAATTTAGCTAGCCCAGGCAAAATGTTATATGGCCGGGGCCATCTTGTTCAATTTCGAATCACGTTCGGGCAATCAAAAATATTGTTCTGGGGTATCGGAGTTGGTACCCGAATTTCGTCGAGTATTCGGAAAATTAGGCTTAGCCAAAAATGGTTGTCGGGTAACAGTCGGGTATTAAAAGTTATCGGGGCAAGGATGATGGGGAGGATTCCCAAATCTGAGAGAAATGGGCGCTAACTGAGGTACAGCTCATTTCAGGTAGCACAATAGAAAATGAGGAGGAGTACTCGGAACAAATGACGTGTGGTCTTCGTGATTCGTCCGACATATACCACCCGCCGTTTTCCCTTGTATATCTCCCCCATTTCATAGCGTCCCCCGGACCTGAGCTATTCCACAGTTACATGTCTACCTCTCCCAGATTTCCGTGATCGGAGTAATTAGGGTTGAATAAATACTTCCTTCAAAAATTCCCTCAAGTACACTATTTTTACCATTAAATCTCAATAGTTGATATTATAAAAGAGGTGGAGCTTACAGAGAAAATGTTGCCCTCGACGTCATTTTCTACGTCATCTCGCAAGAGAAAATTAAAGCCGACCATTTCATTAAAGCATAGCCCACTCGATCACGCTGGCTGCTCGAGCAACAAGCGTGAACGAGTGGACTATACTTAAAATGAACACTTTCTTAATAGCGTTAGGCCTTGGCTACTTAGCTTTATTCAAGCTCATTTTAAAATTTAAGTAAGATAATGAATCAGTGTGTTAGCAATTTTTAGTCGTTTAACTCTACCCTAGATTCACTAGCGTTCCTATATTTTCTCAGTTGATTGTAAACCCCCACTCTCTTTTCCCCCCTCCTTTTTTTGTACGCGAGCCTAAGGTCAAACGCGAGGGTCGGGACATGTTATCATGTAAATCATTCAGTGTATTAAACTCTTATTATTTTCAATCCTTAAACCTGACAATTATTTCGATCAATAAGTACAAGGGAGCTATCGAGAATGCTCTAACATCTCAGAAGTGGGATCGGAACGGAAAAATAATAAGAAAACGAGGCGATGCGAACAGGTTTAAGCCTAACAAAGAAATACACGGGTAGACGCCATGAGGCTTTCGAAAGTTTCGAGTGATTCATGGAATGCCCTCATGTGAGAAGAAGTCAAAAAAAACTGCAACAAGGGTTTATTATACTTCAAGGGCGCGTAAAACCAAAGAAATCCAACGTTCCCCGGATATATGTCTTTTATGCAGAAGTAGTAAGCCGTTTGAAATTCAGTCTGGAGCACGATTAGTTATACCAGCCAAAGAAGAAGCTATTGTAGGAAATAACGAAGAGACCAACGTCCAGGTCAACGAGCTGTTAATTCAAGGATACGATAGCGACGAAGAAGGAAGCATAACTAGTTGCGGCGACGAGACTTCGAATCAAGAAAGTAACGAATCCGAAGATTTCGGATTACAAGAACTATTTTCTATACCAGCACTTTATAAGCGCTACGCTAAGAAACCTCTTCCTAAGGAAACGTCCAACGACTCGGACAAAGAGGATCTAAGAAACGGAATTGGATCTCACACGAACGAAAAGGGAAGATCAAATTCAACGAAAGCAATGTCTGACTACGAAAACGAACAAGAACAGCAAGGGGCAATCCCTTTAGGCGCCTTTCAAGAAGCAATCCAGCAAGCAGTAGCCGCAGCCGTAAGAGCCGCACTAGATGCAGCGTTACCTCCGCAAGGTGGGCAAGTACCGCAAAACGCGCCTCAGAACGCGAATTACGTCGAGCATCATCATTGGGGAGGACAAAGTCAAGTCTTACCCGATTTTGATCCTGAGACGGCCCCTCATCAAACGAGTCGGATATCGGTAAAGAAAGTTACCGATACTGCCGCAGCCTATGGATGGTCTGACAGGGTAACCGTAAGCAATGCATTTCCGCGTCTAAAAGGTACAGCGAAGATTTGGCTGGAAGGACTAGACTCCGTAGTCCATGCCTGGCCAGAATGGGCGGCTTTACTAGAAAGATGGTTTCCACCTCCCAAGAGTCTACAAGCTATGCAGAGAGACATGGAACGACGGGTTAGGAAATCGGGCGAAAGTCTAGAACGTTATTACCACGACAAAATAGCCAAGGCTAGGTTGTGTGGATTGTCAGAGGCAGCGATGGTTGAATATTTAATCACGGGATGGAATAATCATGCTTTAATCAAGTCTCTTAGCGTGAGAGATATTGCTTCACCACCCAAGCTGCTTGTTTGCGTCAAGCAACTAGAAGAAAGACTGCGTTTGACTCCCGACGCTACGGATGCTCAACGAAAAAGAACGTTCCCGGAGCGAACGAAAGACCACCACCAGGCAAAAGAATCAACGTCTGAAGAATCGCCAAAGCAACCCAACGGCGGAAGGAAGATGAAATGGAGGTTTAATGAAAAGGGTGAGCCTTTATGTTATAATTGCTCTAATTACGGACATATGGCAAGAGATTGTCCGAAGCCTATGCGAAAGCTGAAATGTGAAAAATGTTTGAAAGTCGGTCACGCAACCAAAGACTGTAACGCCGGGGCGACGAGGACCATTCCTAAAGAAACGTTACACGTAGATTCCAGAGAAAAGAAACTGAACGAAAATGAAAAGTATTTTAAAGAAGCCCTAGTCAACGGACAAGAGGTTAGATCATACATCGATTTGGGAAGCAAATGCGTCATCATTAGGAAAAGCGACGCCCAACGACTGAAGCTTGAAGTCCAGCCAGTGGACGAAGGATTAGCGATTGGAGGTTACGGAGAGGGAATAACCAAACCAGAAGGCAAGACCCGAGGAACGATTGAGGAAGATCAAGTTAAAGCTACCGTCGAAATGTTAATTGTCGAAGATCACGTTCAGAGTATCCCGTTATTAATTGGTCAACCTTTCACGGAACAAACCCCACGTCACAATCGTTAAGCGTCAGAACACACTCAGACTTTTCGCAGAAGATAATCGATCGGAATCGGATCACGACTGTCTGAAAAATCTTCAGATTCCTGAGTTGCTGGAACAGGCTGCAACGTTATGGGCCAAGGACGCGAGCGTTATACCCCCAACTACTTTGGGTTTATTGAATTTACTAGTAAATACTCAGCCGGAGAAAGGTGCAGATAAATTCGTTAGGGGTTTTGTTCCTTTGTTATACAAGAAAGGTTCTCTATTTATTCCCTAAGAAATGGTCGAACGCCATGTTTTTTGCGGATTTTAATCTTCGATAGATTTACCTGATTGGCACTGACAGTATTGACTAAGGCCTCTGACCGCGTCATTCAGTGGGTTGAAGCGCACTACTGAAACCCGGGTATGGTAAGATTTATGTCCTGTACTGCCAGAGTAAGGTTTTCATTTCAATAAGATAAAAACTAAAATTCCACTTAATCGCTGTCTTCGTAATTAGAGCAGAAAGAGAGTCCATGACCCAACCATATTTGAAAGTATTATTTTCGACATTTCCATCAATAACGAATGGTATATGACCAATAAACTCTTAGCTAGAATATTTTCTTTAACTAGTAATATTATATCATCTGTGCTTTGATTAATTTCCATGATTTTGGCGTTTATTGCAAAGTAAACCAAATCCAATTTCCAAAATCACGGGGTAAGTGCAAATTACAAGAACATCAAGTGTAGCATTAAAAGGTAATCAAATAGATTTAATAGTTCGAGATAATTAAGGGGACGAACAAAGATTTATTGTTTGAGAAAATCGAAGCTAATATATATAGTGTAAATCTTACTTTAGCTTTTATCAGCGCGTGAGACTTGAGAGAAAATTTGATTCAAAGGCTCTTAACTGAACTACAACATTGATTTAGTTTGGCAAATCTTTCAGAAAAAGCTGGTTCTATATGTTTTAACATAGACTGTGTGTTAGCTGGTACTAATTCTTATCATGGATTCTACAAGAAAGTTGTCTTGCTATTCGTAAGTACTCCGGTTATGTTTCAAATTATCTGTATAGGAATGTGGACACTAAGGTATTTTTCTCGCTTCGCAAGTTCGTTTGCTTTCCCCGCGAGAGTTACGTACACAACAAATTCGTTCGCTCGCTTGTAACGCCTAATATTCTAAAACCTTATTTGAAATGATAACCTTCAAACTATACCCCTCAACTTGCTAAACTGTCGGGGCTTGCGAGTTATCTTGAGGTGGAATGGCTTCTGCATGTAGTGATGAAAGGTATAGGCTTAAATTTCATAATGAAATAAACATTCCGAGGGGATACTTCGTACAAGTTTCCATTTATTAAACTCAAAAACAAACTCCGTCTCAATCGAGACATTAAAAGGTACTCCTTACTATTTTACAAGGATTAATCAAGATTATATACACATATTTACAAATTTATAGTGCATGGCACTTTACACTCACTGTGGTTAATCACTTTGGCGCGTTCGCTGTATAGTTGGATCGCGTTGGGCAAAAGCCTTTTTATAAAATTCGCCAAGCGGCACAGCATTCTGCAAGGTGCGAATTTGGAGTTGATGAACCTTGGCAATTACACGGACGACCTTGGCAATTACACGGACGAAGTATTGGGATAAGGGAGAGTAATAGTGAACGCCATATACCACCACCTGTCTGTTAAAAACTTTGAAAGAAACTTATATTCATTTTATTGGGAACCTAAAGATTTAGAATCGCTTTAGATTAAGCTATGGTAAAACGCGAGCACCGCTATACAAAACCATGAGTTAATAATATGTCAGCTCCCTTTTTGCCAAAGTTGTCTTAAGCAACAATTACAATTGAAAGTAGAAGAAGAAAAAAATTATGCGTCCATTGCATACAAGTTCCACCCTTCAGGTATTTATGGAAAAAGTGAAGGAATCTTTCATCTGTGTAATTTGCCAGGAATTTATCTCGGATCCAGTAACGCTAAATTGCAGGCACATGTTCTGCCTAAAGTTGATAAAGAGTATTGTAAAATAAACAGAAATTGCATTTTTTGGAAAGACATTTTCCAGAAAACTATTTCCCCACTAAAAGACTTTTTTCGTGAAAATCAACGAGTGCTATTTATTGTCATATTTTATGAATTTTTAAAGTTTTTAATATATGATTTATCAAAGGAAGTTGCGGTTTAAAGCCATTTCCGACTTCGCAAAAAAATTTGCCATCCTTTTTTCCTTAAACGAAGAACAAGAACTCCAACGGAAAGCATTTATCTACACTATCGTAGCCCTAATTGTCAAGCTTCTTCATAGGTATTTTTTAAAAAAAATAACGCTATTATTATTATAGCTAACTAAACTAAAATTATAGAAGGGATCAAGGGAGTCGGTTTTAATCTTCACGACCAATTACCCGAAAGCGTGGTTCGATGTTTCGAAAACACTTGCAAAAAAGAGGCATTATGGACCAAGCCCTTGTGTCTGCCTTCAAATTATTTAAAAATGTTCCCACATTGCGGAGATTCAACTTATTTGGAACCACGTTTTGGCGTCCAAGGTTAGATGCTATATTAATTTCAGGGTTCCCAAAGGCGGTGGAATTTTTACCCGAAAGATGGACCTTATTCTATAATTTTTTACGAATGTTGAAACTCTGAGAAGAAACCATCAAATGAGACTGATCTTTCAGCTTCAATTGTCAGCCACAGCGCCATTGCGAGCGCAGGTAAATCTCATCACGTTAATAATAATTTTATGCAAATAGGAGGAATATCGAAATTGCCAGAGATAAATGTAGACGACCCTTATTCCCAAAATGAAAACGCTTTTTTAGAAGCAAATAAAAGAAAATATTTGATGGAAGTTAAAATGATTGAGGAAAAAATGGAATCAAATTTAAAGAAAATCAACAGTTTAAAGCAGAAACTTGCTGAAGAACAAGATAGCAAGAGGTTGGGGGCTCTGGTGAAAGATTCCATGACTCCTTCTGACTTTCCGAAAGTCATTTTGGGCAGAATAAAAGTTCATTTCGGCGACGAAGATTTTTGCCAAACCTTAAAAAGAATTGATGTAAATCAAGGACTTTTTATTGATTCAGGTTAGTTAGGCATTCGAAAATGCATTGGACCAATGCAATGTTAAATGATACATGTGGGCCTTTAGGTGATGGCAACACGCGTAAGTGTAACTTTGACAGTTAATTGGTCTAATGCCCTGTGGAATGTACCTACACGAACGCGTTTAGAGGATACATATACTCTCTAATCTTTATATTCTTTTAATTATATTTATTCTTCTAGAAAATGAAAGTGAGGATTCTTCGATTCCAGCCACTCCTGGAAGAAATTTCGAAGGTTGGTGATTTACTTACTATTATTTAAAGAAACGCTAACCTTAAAGAAGAAGGTTTGGGAGAATCGAGTTGCTCGACCACACTAGAAGAAAGAAAAGCCACACCTTCAACCGAAACCTCCAAAAAAGAAAAAATGAAATTCCAAAAGATCATGTAATTGAAAAGTCAAAGCTTAAGGCAAACAAAAAAGATAGAGTAGGAGAAAATACAAAAAATTCAAGAGGACGAAAGAAGTTACAAGCGGAAGAAAGAAAAAATTTTCAAAGGACAAAAGAAAAAAAGTTGCAAGAGGAAAAAAGAAAAATGGTAGAAAAGCAGAAAAGGCAAAGAGGATAAACAACAAAAGGCCAAAGAGGATAAACAAAAATGCCGAAAAGGAGAAACTTCAAAACTTAAGAGACAATGAAGAAAAGGTAAAACAGCAGATGAGGAGGAAGACGATTTAAGTGAGGAGTCAATTGCACGCGAAGAGTCTAATGGTAAGGGTGAAATTATTAGTGCCTTAAATTTAATTTCCTAATTTTATTCCTTGTATATAGACGATAACCTCAAAGAGGACGAAGAAAATGAAAGGGATTTCATCGGTAATAAAAGTGAGAGTGAAAATTCAGACTCTGATATTAGTTCGGAAATAATTCCAAAGTTTAAGAAGTAAAATTAGTCAGTGTAATATTTTAAAAGAGTACAAATATCACTATTTAAAAAGTGTTTAAAAAGATATTACTAAATTCATTTTTAATAAATTCATTGTTTTTGTATAATTCCAAAGTTTAAAAATTAAAATTTTGTCAGTGTTATATCTTAAAAGAGTACAAATATCACTATTTAAAAAGTGTTTAAGTTCATTTTGTAACAATTTCATTGTTTAATAAATATATTCATTTTTCATTGAAGAATGTTACAAATTTATTTTGACGATACATTCAAGTTTCTTTTCACTTGCACTTTACGGAGAGTAACAGAGAAAGTAACCCAGTTACTTTCAAGTTACTTTTCGCCAAGAGTTCGCGGAGAGTAAACGAGAAAGTAACTCAGTTACTTTCAAGTTACTTTTCGCCAAGAGTTCGCGGAGAGTAAACGAGAAAGTAACTCAGTTACTTTTCACTTCCATTTTACGGAGAGTAAAAGAGAAAGAAGTCTGGCCCTGATGAACTCTAATTTTTCTACATGTCAAATCGTTAAATAGCCTGTTCACGACTTTCGTCAGAATTAGGTGGGGTGGCGTAGCAGTTAGCGCTTTTGCCTCGCAGCAAGAAGATCCCGGGTTCGATCCCGGACTGTGGCACCAGGTGAAAATCTGGGAACAAATCCTTCTGCGTATAGTTTGCAAGTTCTCTCCCCGCTTGGTAAAAGGAGTTTTCCTCCGCGGTCTAACCCGGTTTCTCCTTTCCATCAAAACTTGCAGAGGTTAACGGTAATAGTTAGTATAGGGCGCTGTAGGTTAGCTGTGGCATAGGGGCTAGCCACCACCCCTCTATGCATTTTAAAGGGACCCACCTGTAAACAAGCCACAGGCTTAGTGTGGAAATCCCTTCATAGACAAAGTTAGGGATTATTAATTTCACACACATTTACGGTGTTTTTGCTTTTGCGGTATTTAGCTTTGCACATCAGCTAAAAAAAATGATTAATGCTTTGCACATCAGCTAAAAAAATATGATTATTGCTTTGCATCACTCACAAAACAATGGATGAAAAGACTTCACAATAAAGGGTCACGTTAGGAAAGGATGAAATCAAACAATTTACTTTAATGCTCGAGAAGTTGACAATAGGGGGAACCATGAGTTAGCTCAAGTTAAAGGGTTGACTTTGGTCCACATAGAAAGATATTCCTGGACGAAACTAAAGGTTTTTCTGCCAAAATTTTGAGCCATCTTGAAACTGGGTGTACCTCGTATCATCAGTTCCCAGAAGAGCAGTTCTCGAAAGAGCAGCCGCGATTCCAAAAAACAGCGGCGTTGTTCAAAACTGCTGTTTTAGAAATATCGGCTGATAGTTTGGAAAATAGCAGCGTTTATCTTGTACCTCGAAGTATCTCAAAGGATTGACTCGTTAAGAATGAGATTTGACAACAATGAAATAGCGGTAAAATAATATCTCGTAGGAATATCATAAAATATACGTAACCCCTAGGATTTTAAAATCATGGAAGAAAATTAAGCAAGAATAAACAAAGTTATTATAGAAGAGGCTTATTAAACATCTTTTATAATTATTTAACGCCAGTTTAAAATTTTCACACCAATAATCACCCTGAAAATGGCCATTTTCTGCAATTAAATTGCTTAATCTTCAATTATCAAGAACTCCTAACACAATAATATTACAAATATAACTTTAATTAAACTAGTAACCTCAACACAACGATATCCAAATATGATAAATATTTTGTCTTTTAGTTTTTTTTAAGACTAGCATTTTTAATCGCTTTTAAAAATACAGTAAGGTATTCTCCAAATACCATTGCAATCACGATACTAATCTTAATTAAAACTAATCATTAAGTTTCATCGTATTTATTGCGGTACGATAAAAGCTCGCCTTGGGGCATATCTTGTTTTAATTTAGGTCCGACTCACTGTCGCCAACATCGTGCACCTTTCTTCTCATTTCTTCTCAACTCACCTTTGCCATAGTCCAATTATTTTTACCCTTTGACCCTTTTACTTTTATGGATTACTACTGTATTGGCAACCTTGCAAATGGTTTTAACGTAGGAGTGTTATATTTAAAAAAAGAACTTATAGGTCTAAGATGTGCGTCGTGCTATTGTTATTCATTCTTTACGTCATAAAAACTCAACGCGCGGAGACGCTTTATATTAGATTCTCGTAGCCATAGAAAATATATGTGTGGGTTCCATAGGGTTCCCTATGAGAAATAACATGGTTGTACCGCGAGTTAGAACCCCCCTTTTCTCCCTACTCCCGGGCAGACTACCAACCGACTAATCGATAAGACTATCAAAAGAGAAGTTGGCCGAATAATCGGTTTGTTGAAATGTATTCCTTAAAAAAATGCCCAACAAAAGGAGTGTCGGCAGACCGCATATAATTAGAGCTCAGGAAAATTTGTAGAATCACACTGATAAACGCTGTTGGCGAACAAATTGATTTGACCTCTAATATAATATCAAGCTTGTACGTCTCTAGCCCGACTGCTGAGACTATCCCAACTCTCATTAGAACTTCACGTGCTACTGGGGTATTTTCAAATTTGGTGAAAATGAAACTTTATGTTAACATCCCTACATGAAGTCAACAATCGTCCTCACCATTAATTAGCTGCTGGAATCAATTTCTAGTAGGCTCATTTCATTTCTACTTGTCGGTTAGATTTCGCAAGGTGGCATATTTAAATCTAGGTAAAATAATAAATGAATTAAATAAGTTTTATGAGTCGGTGTTTCTGTTGCAATTAGGAGGACCAATTTAGTAAACAATTTCTTGTTCTTTTTATTTTATATGTTTAAATAACGAAGAATTTTGACAAACATGGACATTTAATATTTATTTAATTGCAAAATACAAGGTGTATGAAAAATGTTTTTGTTCCAACTCTTACAGATAAAACAAAATAAACTATGTACAACGTCAATGAAACACATTTGCTATAAATCGAATCATCGTCTTTTCCAGCGGTGTTCGTCATGAAATTCACCTAAGGACAAGGGGAAATTATCTTGTTGACAAGCAGAGTGGGCGAGTCACTAGTTTTGTACTGTGCCTGCTTCCTACGTATCGTTCTGTCGAGTCTCAGTTAACAAGAGCATTTATTCCCCTTGCTGTGTTCCCACCACAACTTGGGAGGGGTTGTTCGAATCCATCTATTTCCGTCTAGGGTGAATACCATGACGATCTCCGCGGAAATTGTTGCCCTAAGCAAAAACAAATCGATACTTTCGATATTATTGATGGCATCAACTTTTAGATTAAAAGTTAAACAATTCTAATGATGGCTCTGATTTTAAATCCGAAACAATTTCAAGTAAAGCCCAGATTCCAAATTATAGAAAATCCCAATAAACGCTCAAGCTACCTTCGCAAAGGAGTGCAAATCAGAAACCTAATTTCAAAAGCAGACGATCAAATCAGGTCTTTTTAAACCAAGCTCAAAAATCAATTTCATTTTGATATTTCACGTGAATTTCACTAGCCAATAAAGAGAAGGTAAAAGGAAGAAAAGGGGATATCTCTTTTTTTTGGCGCGAAGTGACCTTTTCGTGTTGAGCCATCACAATTAATGCTATAGTCAAGTTCACCATATGGGATGTTCCCACGATCGCACCTTTTTGGTTTCTTGTTCTCTTTCTTTAGCAGAAATTATTTCCATTACAATACTAACAGTAATAAAACTTCCTTGTTTAACGTCGGCATTTTACTTTGACCGATTTCTTGTTTTTAATTAAACCCGATTCTTAAAACATCTCATTTGCAAAAGGTCCGATGGGAAGATGAAAGTGGTTTCTTAAACTCAAAATTGGTTTCCTACAAAAATAAGCCAGCTTTTAAGACCAGTTTCAGCTTCAGCTTTAAGCTTCCCTCACCTTATTTGCTTCCTTGCGAAGGTAGCTTTAGATTCAAAATCCTAAACAGTTCTATAACCGTTCAGGTTTAAAAATTAAACAATTTGAAAATAAAATTTGAATTGTTGGTTAACTAGAATTGGTGTTTAAGTCTTAATAGTTAACTAAGTACATCCAATTGCAGACCTGCATAAGAATTTTAAAAACGCTATCCCTTTTACCGCTTGAATTACCGGTAAATAGTAGATGATTCTTATTAATGCACTATTACTGTTTTTACACTCTAAAAATACTGTGCATTCAAAAACCGTGTATGCTTTTTTCGACGCCAACTATTACACCATTTAAAGTGTACTTTAACACCATTTTTATGTTTAATTTAAAAATATTATTTACAAATACTAAATAATTATTACGCATTTATAGTGCTTTTTAACATCTTCTTTGGGCAGTCTGTTGGACTTCTAATATTACTACTAAGTTAAATGGTGTTAAAATTAGGCAAAATCACGCCACGTCACATTACTAATCCAAATGAAGTGAATTAGTTAAATATTTATTTTTCTATATTAGCAGCACGATTGTGGTGTAAAACAAACCCATTAAGACACCCGTTCAAGTTCCTATTTCTCCCATTTCAAGTTCCTATTTCTCCCATTTCAAGTTCCTATTTCTCCCATTTCAAGTCCCTATTTCTCCCATTTCAAGTCCCTATTTCTCCCATTTCAAGTTCCTATTTCTCCCATTTCAAGTCCATATTTCTCCCATTTTAAGTTCCTATTTCTCCCATTTCAAGTCCCTATTTCTCCCATTTTAAGTTCCTATTTCTCCCATTTCAAGTTCCTATTTCTCGCATTTCAAGTCCCTATTTCTCGCATTTCAAGTCCCTATTTCTCGCATTTCAAGTCCCTATTTCTCCCATTTCAAGTCCCTATTTCTCCCATTTCAAGTCTCTATTTCTCCCATTTCAAGTCCCTATTTCTCCCATTTCAAGTCCCTATTTCTCCCATTTCAAGTCCCTATTTCTCCCATTTCAAGTTCCTATTTCTCCCATTTCAAGTTCCTATTTCTCCCATTTCAAGTCCCTATTTCTCCCATTCTCCCATTTCAAGTTCTTATATACCTCATTTCTAGTCTACATTTACCTCCCTCCCGTTCAAACCTTTATTTATCCCTTTGAAAGTTCCTATTTACACCATTTCAAAGCGGCCCTAATCACCATATTTCTAATAATTGTTTACACCATTTCAAAGCGGCCCTAATCACCATATTTCTAATAATTGTTTACCCCACTTCAAGTCCATATTTACCCATATTTCGAGCCTTTATATACACCAATTCAACCCCCATTTTCCCTATTTCAAGGCCTAATTCATCCCATTTCTAGTAACTATTTGATGCACTATTTAAATTTCATTGAATAAATGGTGGCTTCTTTACGCTTTTTATTTAATCAAATGGCATATAAGAATTTAGCTTCTGTTCCAAATTAGTTTAACACCTTTTATTGTGGTGTGCGAAGGGGTTATTTTATTTAACATAGGTATCATTTGCGCACCTCTAAATGGAGTTTTTTACACCTTATTTGTGAGCAAATGGTTTTTAAAGAATTAGCTCCAATTTCATGTTATTTTAACACCATTTATTGGTATAATCGACAGGGTTATTTTAATCCATTGAGCACCTTTTATCGAACGATGTTTTTTGAATACTTTTTTTATTCCATTCATTATAGCTAATGCTGTTAATAAAATATGGCACTATTTTCATACCATTTCAATGACCGGTCTAGGTGTACAAATAGTGCCGCATAACATTTTCACCACTACAACACTATTTAGGTACCATAATTTTTTAAAGTGTAGCTTTACCAATAATTAACCAATACACGTTACTTAACAGTGAATTAACCGAGTGGAATTTCAATAGGTGCAAATTTACGCTTAAACACACGCTTAGTAAGTTCGTATATGAACAATAACTGGATATTTAAAGTATGTAGTTACGTTGGAATATTGATGAGTTAACACGTTTTGTTTTCTGATGATTGACACAAGCGGGAACAAAGGGAATATGCTAATTGTCTAATTTGAGCTTCGAAAAACTTTATAGGTCTTGGGAAAAACACTAAAACCAATGGATTTCTTTATTGATTAATTTGACAATTATTTTAAGCTACGTTCAAAATTACATGGGAATTGGTTCAAAACTGGTTTGTCCAACTAGTTTTGAAATTTCTTCTAAGGTTGAAATTTTAAGCGATTTTGACAGTCCTAGCTCACACTTAAAGACGTTCTAATAATTACTGTCTGCAGAGGCTCTCATTATTCTCACTGGAATAGGGTGGTTTCGGTATTTGTGGCCAATAGCTACTATGGGATAGTAAAAGTCTACAGAATATATATATTTTCTTTGGTGTTGCAAGAAGCTAACGTGTGTACTTAAGACTATCCTAATCCCAGTTGACAATATCCTTAATAGTAGAACTTAAACTCCAAACCACCTTCAAGTTGGTTCGTAGAGAAAGTAAGGAAAGAGTAGTTGTAATTAGGTTCACGATTATCAGTTTACAATTAAATTTGGAAGGTTTTCGAACCTCAAGTGTGAATAAGGACTTTAGGTTTGACAAAGTCCCATAAACTGTTTAATCGCTGCAACATCGTTTTACTATACACTTCTAGCTTTTAATGTAGGGCAATGTCAAACGTGCACTATTTGAGTTGGTTTGAACTTTCGCGTCAAGAGCAAAAAAAATATTTATACATTGTGGCGTGCAGAAATAATAACTTTAAACAATTTTATTGTTCCACTTAAGTCAATATTTACTGTCTACACCCAAAAATGTAACGTGGTACGTTTTAAACACGTTACAAGTTTTTGAAAAAATTGTGTGATTATTTTTGTGCGGAAAGTCACTCTTAATAAAATTTAGGGAATTCAAATGTACAACGAAAAATGTTAGATGTAGGTGTGAGCTCTAATCTTTTTGTTGCTCAAAGGGAGAGTGAACTATATATAGATATTCTTGCTGCAAAAAATTCTAAGTTTATTTACACACATAATCAAGTGAATCAATGAAAGAGGGGGAAGTTTGAGACAACACTACAGTCTTTGAAAAGTATAAAATTGAACTTCTATGGAGAAAATAAACTTGAATAGAATGTACTTACAGGAAAAGCAATTGTCAAGATTTAACCGAAATACGTATCCTGTTCCATTTCTCTGAGAGGTCGCTCCAAGCTTCAATTTTTCGAGGCGTACCAGATTTCACCGATCAAGGCCAGAATGGAGAGCATGGTCAAAGCCCCGAATACTATAAACAAGACGCTGATATCATGGAAAGACGTCTTCAAAAATTCCATATTTCTTTTTTGAATCATATATCTCGAGCACCGTTGTCGGTTCAGAAGGTAATTCGCTCGGACCATATGTCCAGTTTCCCAAAAATGCATTATTCTGCAAACGGAATTACATACATTACTAAAAAGGCTGAAAAAATCTCAACGACTTGGCGTTTCATTGAAATCGCTTCCAATAGTGCGCTAGCTTGCTTTACAATGACATTTATTTGATCCACACGTGTAACATTGACGAGCGAAAGAACCGAACTACATTCAAAAATCAACTGACTGTAATCTCAACCAAGGAGGGTAAATATGACACAAAATCCGAGTCCATATATCGGTTTAAAACTATATATATAGAATAGAATAAAACTTTATTGTCTGTCAACAGAATCTTTTAAGGTTCCAGCAAGGGCTGAAACATAAAGTGTCAAGGAGGGATTAATTTAAGGGGATAACATAATTAAAGTTTTAAATGTTTTGTTCGACAAAAGTTTGTGGGAAAATTGAATTTGCGTCGATGTTAGAATTGTTTAAGATTTAGCAAAATATTGACCTTTTTTGTGTTTTTCCACTATATTCACTTAGCAGACAATGAACATCGAGTTCTTGCCAATCACATACAGTTGGCAAGTCATTTAAAAAATGCACCAGTCCATTAATGAGGTAGGAAATATGTAACAGTAGACAAACGCTAAATATCTATTTCCAAATTGGACAAGCAACGGTTCACTATTTTCTTTTTTGAAGTCTTATCTCTGTAACTTACACAGTGTTTCTACTATCGACCCTTTGGCTACAACTCAGCTAGCCAAGGGTTAACAGAACAATATCAGGGATCCAAGAGAAAAACGTTTATATAATGCGAAACAGGAACGATTTTTGGAAATTCGAACTATGAAACCACAGCAGACACGGCGAGTTTTTTTTTTGAAACGTTTCTGAGTTGTAAAATCCTTACATTGGGAAATAGTGAGTGAGAAGCCCTTACACTAAGAATGGCAATGCGTTCAGTACGAAAACCCAAGTAGACTGCTTTTGCAAAGCAATCCGCAACTAGATATCTGGCAGCCCGGCCTAATGAAAGCCCTAGTTCTATATATTTTTTTGCTTAATATTTTTTTTGCTTAAAAGTGTGGGATGAAAATCTTACGAATAATTGGGAGTATTTTTTAACCCATGCATTTGAAACTGGCAGTAATGTTCTTGTTCATTTCATCGTGTACGGTGAATGAGTCGGTGAGTCACTGTTTATTCTACTCGGCATTAACTGTTTTAAGCCGAACGATTTTTAGAACCTCAAATTATTGGTCTTTTACAAAGGGACGTAATTCTAACACTATTTATAAAACTAACCAAATCTAAACAAATTTATAGCCGTGATAAAATGGGATTTCATATAACAAAAAATTTTAGCCTCGGAATTTCATCACGATTCAGCCAACTACATTATTGCTTTTGTCATAAGTACGCAAAAATACTTGAAACAGCAAGTAAAGTAACAAGTTTTAGGCGTAGATCTCTTGATTGTTTCCGGGACTCGCAGGGCCATAGATTTTAAGAACCCTGGGGAAATGGAAGAAATCGTGCCCCATAAAGACAGCATTAACGTGGCCCTCAAAGAATGTACGTGACAGGCCTAAGTTACTTTCGCCCCATTTTTCACCTAACGCCGGACCTATGGTCTTAAGGTCGGTCGATTTCAAAGAGGATAGGGCATTTATAGAACGCGTATGACCTGGCACCCTTTCGCCCCCTTGACCGAGATATTTTTGTATATGTGTATATGTATAAATACCTTTACCATTGAGTGCGCTTGTCTTTGCTACCACAGGTTTAGGAAGCACTTTAGGTTGGAGAACTCAGGACGTAAAAATCATAAAGCATGCTCTGGTTACCAAAAGTCTTTCCGCTTAACGTTTTCGCCAATTAACAGTATTTGCTGTAAAAGCGTATAATAAAAGTGGAGTAAAATTTGTCTTTTGCACCTGAAAACACTTTTCAAGAACACGTTTCAAAAGAAGTTCCACCGCATCGTTTGTTTTTTATAGGAATAAGATGGAAGAACCGGTATCTGGATCCAAAGAGGTTAGCTAGGGGCTTGAAAGTTACCAGTCCACTTAAATCCTTTTACATATTTAACGTCTTTGGATCAACAGACTGGATGACCGCTCTTAGGAAAATAAAGTGGTCAAACAAGAGGCTCTTTTTACCCCTTACTTTTGGAAAGGATCTATATTGTGCCTAATTTTGACGCTGTCGAATAGCAGTGGCATGCTTTTTTACGTTTTGGTTCAAAAACGAATACTTAAAGTTACCGTTTATGCTTCCCGCGATGTAGTTTTGGACAAAATAGAGCCCTAAGTGCCTAACTTATGATATACCTGTTCCTTCATAACGAGTGGAATATTTTACCTCATGTTTATGACGTTTTTGATAAAAGTAGATGCGTTATTTGACATTGTAACACTTGAAAATATCGATAAGAATGGTCTTTCCCGTAGTATAACGCCTTTTTCTGTTTGTAACCATGAAGACAAAAATATTCCAGATGAGATAGAGTGCTGATAAAAACTGCGTTTCCCTTGTTGAAGATGAAATCATTGCTCCCCTCCGTCTTGAATTGCTTCGATCTTCTTCTGTTTTCTTTAAAGATATCCTGGCGGGTGGCCTATTAATGGATTTTTTTTAACTCAACATTGCATTCTCCAAATCCATTATAAGCTAGGTTGGCATGATAATGTTTTATGGGTTTGGTCTATACATCCTTCTGAGACTCAGAAAACCAGTTTGTCCAATACGTCTAATGCTAGGTTCTCACTCGACAGAAAAATCACGACGGAAATCATGAATCCGCCGGTAGAAATTATGACCGTTCACACTTGACGGAAGGTATCTTGTCACGTAATCAATGGGAAGGATTTTCTCGCGTTTTCACGAAATTGGCGCTAAGTCGCGAGATAGAGAGTGTGGCGAGGAAAACGAAAATGGAGGATTTTTCAGTGACGATAAAAGGTTTTTAAGCATTTACAACTTCAATTTTGTTTGTTAAATAAACAATAATTGATTTTAGATTAATTATAATAAACTTTTCACATTATTTACTTGATCGATATTTTAAAAAAGCGCTCTAATAGATCTCCATCACTTCTCTTTTAAAATTGTATCTTTGTATTCCTTATGGCTTAAATTATAGAGATATGGACATTTTCTAAACTTCTCTCTAATTATTTCCTTGTTTTCATCCAAATTTTATTCCTTCGCTTGAATCAGAGAGTTTCTTGTTTTTCTTGGCTGGCATTATAAGGCCGAAGAAAAACTACGCATAGATTTCCAAAAAACAAAACCAAAGTTCATCCCAGGCAGCCCGTACATCATAGGTAGCTCGAAATCTCATTGGACAATACCCCAGCCTTACGCCGCGCTCGACGGAAAAAGTAGAACACGATTTCTGTCCGACCGAAGAGCAATTCCGTCGAGCTCAGCGTAAGAAAATTTCCGTCGAACAAATTTCTGCCGTGTTTGCGTCGTGTTTTCTACCGAGTGAGAACCTAGCTTAAAGCTTTACTATTGCCAAATTAAAAAATGGGGAAAACCGGAATTATGATACCTCCCAACCCTCACTTCAAAGAAACACAGAATTTAACATGGCACTAAACTTGAAGCCACTTTGTACCTTAACATAATCGTAGCTGGCAACATCATCATGTAAGAGAATACGCAAGTCCGGATATTTCAAAATATCGTCGAAGTTATTTATGTTGCGATCAATGTGTACCGTCAATTTCGTTGACAGATTGGCCTTGAAGTTTCTCTACCAAATAAAACAACCGACGAAATAGATCACAAATATAAACTTCTTGGTAGTGTCGCATTTCTTAGCCAAGATAAGAGGAACCAATCGTAGTCCGGGCACGAATCGACCGGCATATGCAAACAAGAGATTCCAAAGTTTGAAATTGAACATGATGAGGAAAAGATTGATTAAAATCCACACCTAAAAAGTAAATTTAAAAATCTTAAATGTAAAAATGGTTAGCTTCTGCCCATTGTTATTTGAAATGTGAAATTGTGGAACACAGCTCTAGTCATATTCATCCACCTGCTGACCAGTTATAAAAAAAAAAAATAGAAAAAAACATGCCTGAGGACGAAAGACTTCGAGGACTCCGGTCAATGATATTTGGTATTCGGCTTCGCGGAAATACGAAAGCATGTTGTGCTCTGTGAACCAAAATGGGTGCGTGCAAGTTTCGTTATGTTCTTTCATTGAATGAACGCAAGAACTGTCAAGTCTACGATAATCAATTTCTACATCGAAGGGCTAAAACGAAACATAAAATCAATATAATTTTCCACAAGTGTGTCATGTAGAAAAAAATACCTCTGCGTAATTTTTTTCCATCACAGCAATGAACGTAACATTCACCCTGAAATAGAGAAAAAAATATGTTCTCTGGTAAAATTTTTAATGTTGACGATGGAAATATTACCTCCCTGTCGGAAACACGAGGAATTCATGGAAAATTTTGTCCGCTGTATGATAATGATTCAATTCGTACGTTCTCGTAATAAAATTGTACTGGTTCTAAGAAACAATGCATTATAGTATATTGTAACATAAATCTTTTTCTTTTAATTAAGCTTATCTGTTTAGTAACAGACAACCCCAGTAGAACCACAGCCTTTCGAACGATTGGTTCAAATTTAGTTTCGTGGCTAGCCGGTGCGACGTCGAAATGTCCCAAGCGCCAAATAGTGAACCTTTCGTTGAACTAAACAGACCTTTGGCCTTCTCTTTACTGTCATACTAACCGGTGGGAATTGTATTAGTTAACCGATTTCAAATATGCGAGCAAAACATTCTATTTTTTGGGCTTTCAACTGTTGGCCGTTAGAACTTTAAGCTTGTTGCCGAAGCTAAAATACCTTTATGAAATCAATTTAGTAGGCTTTGAAATTTTCAAAATACTACTTTCCATCTCAAATTACAGCTTGCGGCCAACTCTTTTACTGACTTTAATGGCATGAGTAGGGAGGAGTCTTCGTTCAGCGGATTTTCTAGCCGGATAATTACGCCTTGCGCACCTTGTTTTACCTCTGTAAAGTTTACTTTCCAGCATTACCAACCCTTGTAATGTAGTGTTTCCGGTATTACCCGTAAAATTTACTTTCCAGCATTACCTACCCTTGTAACGTAGTCTTTCCGGTAATCCCCTTAAAGTTTACTCTCCAACAATACCTACCCTTGCAATTTAGTATTCCCCGTGAAGTCTACTTTCCAGAATTACCTATCCTTGTATCGTAGTCTTTCCGGTAATTTCCGTAAAGTGTACTTTCCAGCAATACCTACATTTGTAATGTAGTCTTTCCCATGAAGTATTGCTACTTGGGAACCCCCAGTAAAGTTGACTTTCTCGAAATGCACACACCTTTACCCTCTCAAGCGTGCTAGCCGATAAATTGCTATTGTCTTGGAGAACTATTGAGTTTCATGAGAATAGAATGTAAGAGTAAAGGTGGAGTCTTTTGTTTATGACATTATTGGGCAAACCACAAGTTGTAACAATTTTTATTTCTCAAACCTCGTTAAGTTTACTTCCAGATATATCCACCCTTGCAATGTAGTCTGTCCCGTGAAGTAACGCTACTTGGGTATTTTTTTCACAAAATATTTAAAATTTTTTTAATTATATTTTTACTAAGTAATTTCTTTTATATTCACGTCTCCCTTGCGCCAAGCAGGAAAACTTACTTTTCTTTCCAAGAGCGAATAGATTTTGTCGAGTTTTGCGTTTTTGGATAGTCCATTATTTCATGGCCCATCCCATAAAGATCGACAAGGCGTTTAAAATTGGTTGGTCGTCTTCTACGTTACTTAATAAAGGTAAGGTCATATCTAGTTGACAATGACGCCACCATTCTGACGAGTATTCGTAAGCTATTTCAGATGTTGGATAGTATTTAATTACCAGAACGTCCGATGAAGGTATCACTTCTGAAGTATATGTAGTTAGTTCACTGTCGTCATGTAATTTTATACATGCGGAAAGGAGTCCGGTTTTTGGTTTTGTATGTTTGAACCGGGAAAACAAAACGTCAATGGGAGATTGAGGAGTATTGTTAATATCGGATGTGCTTGTTACACTGCCCTTATTGGATGTGTTCGCTCCACTGTCCTTCTTGGATGTATTCGCTCCGCTGTCCTTCTTGGATGTGTTCGCTCCACTGCCTTCTTAGATGTGTTCGCGCCGCTGTCCTTCTTGGATGTGTTCGCTCCGCTGTCCTTCTTGGTGTGTTCGCTCCACTGTCCTTCTTGGATGTGTTCGCTCCACTGTCCTTCTTGGATGTGTTCGCTCCACTGTCCTTCTAGGATGTGTTCGCTCCACTGTCCTTCTAGGATGTGTTCGCTCCACTGCCCTTCTTGGATGAATTCGCTCCACTGTCCTTCTTGGATGTGTTCACTCCGCTGTCCTTCTTGGATGTGTTCGCTCCACTGTCCTTATTGGATGTGCTCGCTGGACCGTTGTTACTAGATTTTTCCAATTTGTCCTTAATGTATGGCCATAAGTTTCTGATACGTCCATAATGTTCACATTTAATTTTGCAACACATTTTTTCTAGCCATGAGGTTAAAGTTTTGCGAAAGTGCGTAGGTAAAGGGCCTTGGAAGAAACACCTTACCACAAGTTAAACCATTTTTCAGTCGATCTTTCTTGGTTGTCGTTACTTATACCGAATTCGGAATTGTAGTGACGAAAGTGTTCATAATGCAAGCAATCATAGTGTTGTGCTGTTCACATTGCGCTTTCAGCATGTCGGTAGCGTCCAATTCAGAGAATTCACTAAGTGCCAAAGGTTTTTTCATAATCGGGTATAGTTTTGTCAATCGCAAATGTGTGAGGGGTAGTAGTACCTAAGTGGTAAATTATATTTAGGTTAATAAATCTCGTTTATGTCTTCTTGCCTGACTCTCATTTTATTATTACTTAATTGTAAAATACCACTTACCGAGGTTAAAAAGGACAGAAGCGTCATAGCAGTCTTTTTTGTAATTCACTGAAAAGAGCCTGCAGAAAAAGATTTTCGGGTCCCAGAGCTTCCTTTGTATAATCAATAACTGCTTTATCGGGTCTGATTATTTTTAATTGCACGCGGAGAAGTGTTTTGGATATGTCTATGTAAGTTTCCAATTTCCAGAATAACAAAGGTAATGGTCGAATTTTCGTCCACATTAGATAAAGGGCTATATTCAGCCCATTCTCCGCCAATAATTCCCGACTGGGTAAGGGGCACCTCGAAAATATCCAGGTCAGAGATTTTTTATGTACCTGACTTCGGATGAATTAACGCCATTCAAAAGTTATTATCTTCAATTCATGAAAATATCGCTGACCTTCTCCTTTCGTTCCCAGAGCTGAACTAACTAGGGTAGACGATTTTCTTTTACTTTTAACACCAATCTTCTTTCTCTTTTTCCTTATCCCGCTTCCAGTCATTTTATTCTTAATTTATACCTTCAATTCCGAAAATGTTTCCTTTCTAGCTTCAGTTCCACGTGTTTTCAACGCGGCAGTGTTTAACAATTTTTTCTCAAGAAAATTGCTCCTTTCTTGAATAATGGTGCAGCGCGTTTAAAGGCCGAGCTAATTACACTAGAAGCCCTTATCAACGTACGCTGGGATACCGCGATAAAATGGAATATTTCCGTTACCCGCTTGAATAGTATAATAATTATCTTAGCCAGGATGATAATTCGAGTCAAATTTCCCTTGGTTTAAGTAATACCTAACGTAGTCTGAAGTCATGATTCTCCTTTATCAATATCCTCTTTTCAAATGAACTATATGAACTTTACCACGTTCAAATTGAACTGGAACTCTCAGTTCGCTAGTTAGAGTTCTTATTTTGAAAAGAATTAATGTAATGAGGACGTATGAAGTCTTTATCTATAGTTCCCCCGTCTATTCCTTGTACACTCACAATACGAAAAAGAAGCGCACTAACGTCACCTACGATGCGATTTTCCACAATGTCGGAATAAACAAATAATGAATCCATTCCAACATTCAAATCGACTGTAAAATCTCCTAAATTATAATCAGTGATACTGAAATTTTGAACCATTTCTTTTTGTAAAACCAAGTGCAACCGCCAAGAACCCTGATATGTTAACTATATAGTCCTTCTTCAACGTGACTGAAATATTCAAATATCATTGCTTCTTTATCAGCATAATGTTTCGACATAGATATAGCTTTTTCTGTTTCAGATTTTAAAAAATGTAGCAAGCTGTAATTGAATCATAATTTGTTATCTATAATCTAATTTTCACCACAAATTGATTTTTTAACAACGATATTACGTCATCGGTTTGGATATTGCTCCAGTTCTAGAATAACTTATTTCAGCTAGTCCACTTCGTAAGGCCCGTTTTTAATTAACAGTTCGGCAATACGATTATCGGGAAATAGTCCATTGATAA
>JAEQBA010001518.1:0-35389 GCA_019434445.1 Phalangium opilio
CCGTTTTTAGCTTCTAATATCTGGGATTTGATCATTTGCCGTTATGGGCTTCTAATATCTGGGATTTGAACCTGCCGTTGGCGGGTTCTAATATCTGGGATTTCAACACCTGCCGTTGGCGGCTTCTAATATTTGGGATTTCATCACCTGCCGTTGGTGGCTTCTTATATCTTGTATTTGAAACCTGCCGTTGGTGGCTTCTTATATCTTATATTTGAAACCTGCCGTTGGTGGCTTCTTATATCTTGTATTTGAAACCTGCCGTTGGGGCTGCTAATATCCGGCATTTGGAAACGGCTGTTTGGGGCTGCTAATATCTGGTATTGAAACCTGCCGTTGGGGGCTGCTAAAATTTTGGATATGAAACTTGCCGTTGGGGTCTGGAAAAATCTGTGAATTTATGCCTGCCGTTGGTAGCTTCTAATATCTGGGAATTGATACCTGCCGTTTTTAGCTTCTAATATCTGGGATTTGATACCTGCCGTTTTTAGCTTCTAATATCTGGGATTTGATCATTTGCCGTTATTGGCTTCTAATATCTGGGATTTGATCATTTGCCGTTATTGGCTTCTAATATCTGGGATTTGAAACCTGCCGTTGGCGGGTTCTAATATCTGGGATTTGAAACCTGCCGTTGGCGGGTTCTAATATCTGGGATTTCATCACCTGCCGTTGGTGGCTTCTTATATCTTGTATTTGAAACCTGCCGTTGGTGGCTTCTTATATCTTGTGTTTGAAACCTGCCGTTGGGGGCTGCTAATATCCGGCATTTGGAAACGGCTGTTTGGGGCTTCTAATATCTGGTATTGAAACCTGCCGTTGGGGGCTGCTAAAATTTGGATATGAAACTTGCCGTTGGGGTCTGGAAAAATCTGGGAATTGATGCCTGCCGTTGGTAGCTTCTAATATCTGGGAATTGATACATGCCGTTTTTTGATTTTAATATCTGGGAATTGATACCTGCCGTTGGGGACTTCTTATAACTTGGATATGATCACTCGTTGTTGGGGGCTTTTATTATCTGGCATTTGATCACCTGCCGTTGGTTGTTTCTAATATCTGGGATTTGATTACCAGCCGTTGGTGGCTTCTAATATCTGGTATTGAAACCTGCCGTTGGGGTCTGGAAATATCTGGGAACTGATGCCTGCCGTTTTTAGCTTCTAATATCTGGGATTTGATACCTGCCGTTTTTAGCTTCTAATATCTGGGATTTGATCATTTGCCGTTATTGGCTTCTAATATCTGGGATTTGAAACCTGCCGTTGGCGGGTTCTAATATCTGGGATTTCAACACCTGCCGTTGGCGGCTTCTTATATTTAATATTTCATCACCTGCCGTTGGTGGCTTCTTATATCTTGTATTTGAAACCTGCCGTTGGTGGCTTCTTATATCTTATATTTGAAACCTGCCGTTGGTGGCTTCTTATATCTTATATTTGAAACCTGCCGTTGGTGGCTTCTTATATCTTATATTTGAAACCTGCCGTTGGGGGCTTCTAATATCCGGCATTTGGAAACGGCTGTTTGGGGCTTCTAATATCTGGTATTGAAACCTGCCGTTGGGGCTGCTAATATTTTGGATATGAAACTTGCCGTTGGGGTCTGGAAATATCTGGGAATTGATGCCTGCCGTTGGTAGCTTCTAATATCTGGGAATTGATACCTGCCGTTTTTAGCTCCTAATATCTGGGATTTGATACCTGCCGTTTTTAGCTTCTAATATCTGGGATTAGTCACCTGTCGTTATTGGCTTGTAATATCTGGGATTTCATCACCTGCCGTTGGTGGCTTCTTATATTGTGTTTGAAACCTGCCGTTGGGGGCTGCTAATATCCGGCATTTGGAAACGGCTGTTTGGGGCTTCTAATATCTGGGATTTGATTACCAGCCGTTGGTGGCTTCTAATATCTGGTATTGAAACCTGCCGTTGGGGGCATCTAATATTTTGGATATGAAACTTGCCGTTGGGGTCTGGAAATATCTGGGAATTGATGCCTGCCGTTGGTAGCTTCTAATATCTGGGAATTGATACATGCCGTTTTTTGATTTTAATATCTGGGAATTGATACTTGCCGTTGGGGTCTTCTTATAACTTGGATATGATCACTCGTTGTTGGGGGCTTTTATTATCTGGCATTTGATCACCTGCCGTTGGTTGTTTCTAATATCTGGGATTTGATTACCAGCCGTTGGTGGCTTCTAATATCTGGTATTGAAACCTGCCGTTGGGGTCTGGAAATATCTGGGAACTGATCCCTGCCGTTTTTAGCTTCTAATATCTGGGATTTGATACCTGCCGTTTTTAGCTTCTAATATCTGGGATTTGATCATTTGCCGTTATTGGCTTCTAATATCTGGGATTTGAAACCTGCCGTTGGCGGGTTCTAATATCTGGGATTTCAACACCTGCCGTTGGCGGCTTCTTATATTAATATTTCATCACCTGCCGTTGGTGGCTTCTTATATCTTGTATTTGAAACCTGCCGTTGGTGGCTTCTTATATCTTATATTTGAAACCTGCCGTTGGTGGCTTCTTATATCTTATATTTGAAACCTGCCGTTGGTGGCTTCTTATATCTTGTATTTGAAACCTGCCGTTGGGGGCTGCTAATATCCAGCATTTGGAAACGGCTGTTTGGGGCTTCTAATATCTGGTATTGAAACCTGCCGTTGGGGGCTGCTAATATTTTGGATATGAAACTTGCCGTTGGGGTCTGGAAATATCTGGGAATTGATGCCTGCCGTTGGTAGCTTCTAATATCTGGGAATTGATACCTGCCGTTTTTAGCTTCTAATATCTGGGATTTGATACCTGCCGTTTTTAGCTTCTAATATCTGGGATTAGTCACCTGTCGTTATTGGCTTGTAATATCTGGGATTTCATCACCTGCCGTTGGTGGCTTCTTATATCTTGTATTTGAAACCTGCCGTTGGGGGCTGCTAATATCCGGCATTTGGAAACGGCTGTTTGGGGCTGCTAATATCTGGGATTTGATTACCAGCCGTTGGTGGCTTCTAATATCTGGTATTGAAACCTGCCGTTGGGGGCATCTAATATTTTGGATATGAAACTTGCCGTTGGGGTCTGGAAATATCTGGGAATTGATGCCTGCCGTTGGTAGCTTCTAATATCTGGGAATTGATACCTGCCGTTTTTAGCTTCTAATATCTGGGAATTGATACCTGCCGTTTTTAGCTTCTAATATCTGGGATTTGATACCTGCCGTTTTTAGCTTCTAATATCTGGGATTTGATCATTTGCCGTTATTGGCTTCTAATATCTGGGATTTGATCATTTGCCGTTATTGGCTTCTAATATCTGGGATTTGAAACCTGCCGTTGGCGGGTTCTAATATCTGGGATTTCATCACCTGCCGTTGGTGGCTTCTTATATCTTGTATTTGAAACCTGCCGTTGGTGGCTTCTTATATCTTGTGTTTGAAACCTGCCGTTGGGGGCTGCTAATATCCGGAATTTGGAAACGGCTGTTTGGGACTGCTAATATCCGGCATTTGGAAACGGCTGTTTGGGACTGCTAATATCTGGTATTTGAAACCTGCAGTTGGGTGCTGCTAATATCTTGGATATAAAACTTGCCGTTGGGAGCTGGAAATATCTGGGATTTGATGCCTGCCGTTGATGGCTTCTAATATCTGGGATTTGATCACCTGCCGTTATTAGCTTCTAATATCTGGGATAAGTCACCTGTCGTTATAGGCTTCTAATATCTGGGATTAGTCACCTGTCGTTATAGGCTTCTAATATCTGGGATTTGATCACCTGCCGTTGGCGGCTTCTAATATTTGGGATTTCATCGCCTGCCGTTGGTGGCTTCTTATATCTTGTATTTGAAACCTGCCGTTGGGGCTGCTAATATCCGGCATTTGGAAACGGCTGTTTGGGGCTGCTAATATCTGGGATTTGATTACCGGCCGTTGGTGGCTTCTAATATCTGGTATTGAAACCTGCCGTTGGGGGCATCTAATATTTTGGATATGAAACTTGCCGTTGGGGTCTGGAAATATCTGGGAATTGATGCCTGCCGTTGGTAGCTTCTAATATCTGGGAATTGATACCTGCCGTTTTTAGCTTCTAATATCTGGGATTTGATACCTGCCGTTTTTAGCTTCTAATATCTGGGATTTGATCACCTGCCGTTGGCGGCTTCTAATATTTGGGATTTCATCGCCTGCCGTTGGTGGCTTCTTATATCTTGTATTTGAAACCTGCCGTTGGGGGCTGCAGCGCTGCTAATATCCGGCATTTGGAAACGGCTGTTTGGGGCTGCTAATATCTGGTATTTTAAACCTGACGTTGGAGGCTCTAATATCTGGGATTTGAAACCTGCCGTTGGGAGCTGCATATATCTTCGATTTGTAATCTGCCGTTGGGGGCTGCATATATCCTCGATTTGATACCTGCCGTTGAGAGCTGCATATATCCTCGATTTGATACCTGCCGTTGAGGGCTGCTAATAACTGGTATTTGAAACCTGCAGTTGGGTGCTGCTAATATCTATATAAAACTTACCGTTGGGAGCTGGAAATATCTGGGATTTGATGCCTGCCGTTGATGGCTTCTAATATCTGGGATTTGATCACCTTCCGCTATTAGCTTCTAATATCTGGGATAAGTCACCTGTCGTTATAGGCTTCTAATATCTGGGATTAGTCACCTGTCGTTATAGGCTTCTAATATCTGGGATTTGATCACCTGCCGTTGGCGGCTTCTAATATCTGGGATTCTATCACCTGCCGTTGGCGGCTTCTAATATTTGGGATTTCATCGCCTGCCGTTGGTGGCTTCTTATATCTTGGATTTCATCACCTGCCGTTGGTGGCTTCTTATATCTTGTATTTGAAACCTGCCGTTGGTGGCTTCTTATGTCTTGTATTTGAAACCTAGATTACATTAGATTTAATTCTTACAGCTTTCTGGGCAGAGAGGAAATTAATACCACTGAGTTTACTTCCAGTAGCGCACTTAAGCTGGGAAAAAAGGGACTCGATCGCGCTTCCGTTTACTCTAAATGGTGTAATGAAGGTGTCAGTATAACGGGTTGTAAAATCGTCTACTAGCATTTCAAATCCAAATACTGTTATTCGTAGTAAGTCCCACGTTTGCTTGGTTTTTAGCTTGATCCAAACGAGGCATGCTGATTCATGAGACACAATAGTTGATAGGTTGCTGGCAGCGCCGTCGCAAATCAAGCCCATTGTTCTAAATCCTTAACTAGAAAATGCACGTATGCTCTCAAGAATGCATCCACGCAAAAAGACTTGTTTTACGGAAGAGGAAAAGAAAAAATATAGGCCATTAACATCAAATCCAGAAAAGAGGTCGCGCCAGAGAAATTGTAGTATGTATTGGGTAGGACAAGGAGTACCGTTCCTTTTGAAGAATATCTTCGGGCATCGGGTATTCATCTTCATCCATGGCAAAACAGTAAGTAGAGAAATAGAGTTTCGCGGCAGTGACACCCAGTTGACGCCTGACACCAATGTTTTGAAAAAGCCATATTATTTGAGAAGTCATTAAATCTATAAAACATCAATATTTTGGAAAAGGCGTAACATTGTTAAATGCTTTATTTAATATTACTAACCTAACATAACAGTAATGTTTTGGAAAAGGCATATTATTTGAGAAGTCAATGAAGCTAAACATAAATATTTTGGAAAAGGCGTAGAATAGTTAAATAATTTATAAAATATTATTAACCTAACCTGACCTAACCAAACTTACAATTTCCTTCTCGGGGTTTGAACCCGAGCCTCTGAATTAAAAGCCTGTTATTCTACCATGCTGCTGCGGTGATTCGAAATCCTCACAGACATTTAATTAACTAATTCTTTCAAATATACTTTATTTGTAACTATATATAATCAAAACTTTGTTAGATCGATCCAGGTCAAGACACTCAAGATGGAGAAACGGTTAGTGGTATCCTAAATAAAAACTTGAGAAACAATTTTTAAATATAACTTTTATTTTTAGAAGAACGTTCAAGATCGAGGTCGGGGATGGATCACACTCTTAAAGCTGAAGGTAAACCGATAGTACCAAGCTATAAGTAACCAAATATCTTGAACCAAGTTGGTGTTGGAGATATAGTTAATAGTGGTTTTAAGCGATGAACTCTCCTTAATATAATGTTTTTCAATTAACAGAATTGCGCTATCGAGTAGTTCCAAAACTTGGCCACGGAATGGCTTTTGTGGCGATGGCCTGATGTGAGAAATGGGAAAGAATGTTTAGAAATGTAATTTATAAAAGGTGAAAACCAATTCTCCATTCATCTAATTAATTTTCTCTGAATGAATTTTTTATTGTAATAGACAATCAAACTAAAATATATCATGGTACATGTTCTGTGAACAGTACTTTAAAAAAGTTTGTTCACCACTTTAAAAATGTAGAAGAGAAAAACCTACTATTGTGGATAGGAAATAGCGATAAACATCATTTGGTAAGCGTTTAAACAAGATAGCATAATAATCCTATATTGTAACCTGCAACACCATGAAGTTTAAGAACCTTGTCCATTTTAACTTCCATATATTATAATAACTCTATATTTCCAGTTAACTTTGCCTAATGACGAACTGAAAAAAAAATCAGGCTGAACTCAAGCACGACATCATCAATTTAGAAGAAAACCTATCGGCATATAAAAAGATGGGGATCATAATCACACCTTTAAATATTCAACCACCAGATGCATCTCCTCAGGCCATTACAAATGTGCAAAATTTTATAAACTGCTTTATCATAATCTTTCAAGTAGCCGTAAGTTATTTTTATGTTATGTTTCCCTTGAAGAAAGGTAGTGAGTTAAATTATATTTATAAAAATATTGTATATTTTAGAAGCTTACACAGTTATCGACTCAAATTAAATTATTGAAAAGGAAGAAATACAGAGGTTAGTTTTCAGTTATTATTATTATTATTATGTTCCGACGGCAGGGGCAACCGATGGAGCTGGAGGGAGTTTTAGGACGGATCATTATAGGTTAAACGGTAGGTAGGTAGAACAGCGTTTTCTTAGAAGAGCTATTCTCAAAACCGCGTTATCAAAATGGCTTTCAGAGAAAACAGCGATATAGTGAAAGCGATTTTTAAAATTCGTGATTACAGAATCAGCTGATATTAGAAATGAGTATGTATTTTATATTATTGCGATATATTTTAGTGTGTTAGGGAGGTTTGACTGTCAGGCAAGATTAGGCTAGATGAGCTTTGTTTTTAGTTTACAGGTAATTGCGTTGCGGTCCTCCTGCCATTATTTCCATATTTTTTGTTGTAACATGGTGTTATAGTTTTTATTAGAGGTTTTATTTTGACAATCACGCATATGAAAACCCCACGTTTTGACACCACCGAACATACAGTGCGCCTTTTCTAGAACCGATGACCTACGAAACAACCTATGTACTCGGTACATAAACGAATATGTGCATAGATAACAGTGACAAACTTTCACTTTTTACCAAAGTAATTTATACTACTTTAACATAAGAAAACATACTTTTCCCTAAGTTTTTGTGCTGTTTTTTTATTTTTTAAAAACCATCCAAGTGCCGAACCCCCCGGGGTAAAAGAAATAATGTATTGCCTACGAACCCCTGTAAAACACCTACCCGCAATACAATTGTGTGCGATATTTATACGAACAAAGGGCGTTCTCTGCTTCTTTAATAATTCTTTTCTTCTTTTGAAATTTTATTTTGCATATATATTAAAAGTATACTATTACTATAGATCAGTTGACTCCATTTACGGGGTGGCATGCACCATAACGTAGAATGCGTGGAATAGAGTACAGGTGAAAATTTTGGAAACCGAGAAAACCATTATTCCTGAAATAAAGAAAAATATCACAATAGAGGATCAATTAGCATTGACAGTGCTGGATGTTAAAAAAACCTATTTAACAAAATATCATTATTTCTTTTCCAAAGATGTAAGTACTGTACGGAAGCAAGCCAAATTAACTATTTAATTAGGTGTCCGTTATCAAATCAATTGAAATTAATTTTTCCAGTGCAAAACCGAAAAATCTTTGAATGACACATTTGGAGGAGACCGGCGAGGAAATGATAGAAAAACCTACTTCCGCGGGAGAAATAACTGAAAAAATGGAGGAAGAACTTTTTAATAAATTTAATCAAAATGAATTTACATTTATACATATTTTTATTGTTATTTTATGAAATTAAAACACTGCTTTTTTAAATTTTGTATGCAAATTTATTTACGTGTAACACAAACAAGTTGGGAAAACGAATCTACTACCTCTCCGAGTCCAGATCATTGTCTCAAAGCCTAACCTAACCTTGGATGCCCCATAACTGGGAAAGTGTATACTTAGAAAATACTGGTTATTATATTGTTGAATTGGTTCACCTTCATAATCATATGTAAAAAGGATCACAGGCTGTGATATACCAAGTTTTCAGTGCCGGGTTACTGACTTGGCACTAAAGGCATTTGCTTAAGGGCCCCGGGACTCCGGGAGCCCCAAGAGTCCAGCTTTTGACCCCCAAAACGCCTAGTGCCTAGTGCAACAAGAGTGTTAATCTGGCACCGCGAGCCTTCAGCCTATGGTCACCAGGGTTGAAAAAAGCGTTAGCGAACTGACATAATTTAAAATGGGATAAGCAAGAGTAACGAACTGAGGTTGTCAATGGATTAACTTACAACGGGTCTCGTACATAATGCCCCTGGACATAATCCCCCCGGACAAAATCCCCCTATTTTGGATTTGCCAAGACTTTTTCCCCCCGATTTAAGACGCGTTTGTACAAAATCCCCCCAGAGAAAAAGTCCAGGAGAAAATCCCCCAAAAGGAAAACTGTTCAACAAAATCCTACCGAAAGGATAATTTTATTGAAAATCCCCCTGATAATAGGCATTTAGAAGTAAAGGTAAACGGAAGCCCAAATCCAAAGATTATCTTTAATAATAATGCAAAAGTATAATTCACAAGAGTGAAAGGGATTGCAAACAATGTTCCTAAACCAAAAGAAGTAAACTACTGATTTTGTTTTAACTTATTTCCAAAATTCCAATATTTTGGAAAAGGCGGCAATTTATGGTTAGTCAGCAATATTTTGGAAAAGGCGGCAATTTATGGTTAGTCAGCGATATTTTGGAAAAGGCGGAAATTTATGGTTAGTCAGCGATATTTTGGAAAAGGCGGAAATTTATGGTTAGTCAGCGATATTTTGGAAAAGGCAGAAATTTATGGTTAGTCAGCAATATTTTGGAAAAGGCGAAAATTTATGGTTAGTCGGCAATTCATACTATTTTCTCCATCATTGGTTCCGCTTTTCCTCGTAGGGGGAATACTACTATTTTTACTACTATCATGATAAAATTTTACGAAAATGGAATTGTTGTTGAAAAATCTGAGATAAGTAATTTTTTATTTCAATTAATTTATAGGAAATAAATCCATTATTAGTAAAATCAGGAGATTGAATTAAATTCTAAAGAGTAGTAAAATACGGATTGTCTTTAAAATTATATAGAAAAATAAAATATCCGAGCTTCAGTCAACTGGAAAAATTTCTTATCGTTTTGTTTTTTAGGCTTGGGCAAAGCAAGTCCTTTTTTATATAATATCTGTTCTTTCAGTCTGCATTTGTATTAATCTATTATAAAACTATGTTTTGCCTGAAATTCGAAATTTTTCACTTCTAGGACGAGGTTAAAAATGGCTCTACACTTCTACTAATTCTTATAAGATACGGCGGCTCACAATTCGTTTTAGAACCCGAGCTTTATGGTCAACTTCAAAACCAACATCCTGCCACGATTTTTAAACTATCAAAGCCGTATCTTTTACAGTCCACTTTACGATTGCAATTATCAATGACATTGCGTTCACTGCCCTTGTACGTTTACAGTGAGTGGCACCGTGGCCAGTTATTTTCAGGGTTGTTTGATTTAAATCAGTTTGATTTAAATCACTGATTTAAATCAAGCGATTTTTTTAAAAAAATCATTTGATTAAAATCAAGAATATATTTTTATTTTTAAAAAATGTTTTCTAAGATTCCAAGAAGTAGTTTAAGAAACTCGAGAATAAACTTAACTAGAAAAGACCTAAAATTAAAAATAATCATGGTTTTGGTATATTTCAATGTAAGTTTTTCCCAGAACTCCAGTTTGTCTTGCTGGAAAGGCTAGGAAATGAAATAGCGGTCAAGCTAGTCTTTTTAAACAAGCATTTGAATAGTAATAATATCCAATAGCTGCTTAAATGTCGTGATTATTTTGCTTTTGGTTAATTTTGACTCAAAAGTTTTAATCTTGGTAATTTACTATCTATTTGTTCAATAAAAATCAAAAAAATCAAATAAATCAATTAAAATCAAAAAATCCGATTTAAATCAAAAAAATCGATTTTTTTTATTTTTTTGAAAAAATACAAATCAACAACCCTGGGTATTTTAATTAAAATACCTAGGCCACAGGTCCAATTTTAATAAAATCCTTATTTCCAACACTGATCCATCTATCCTTCAAGCTTTTACAATGACCCATTGCATAGACTCACTCAATAGTCTCCCTAAGCATGGATTTATAATAGAAGCTTACGCTTCCTTGATATTTCACTCACCTTAAAACGCGCACAACATTTATTCCTCGTCTGAAATAGTACCAGCCTGGCAAGCGCGTTTGTGACGTAGAATTTGAGGCAAATTCAGAGGGGGGTTGAAGTTTTTCACGTGATCGAGTAGTAATTTTTAATAGCACGCGCGCCGAAAGAAAAAGTTTGCCTCAATTTCTACGTCATCAGCCCCCCCCAGTCCCCACCCGCGCGAATTTTCATGACATAAATGTGTTTAAAATCAAAATAACTTACTGAAGGCTACAGTGAAATATCCATGAAGCGTAAGCTTCTATTATAAATCCATGGCCTAAGTAAGGCAACTTAAGCCTTGGTCGAAACTAACATCTAAAATATAAATTTAAAAGGTATCTTAAGTATAGAATTTCAACCGAGACACATAACTAAACGAAAATTAGACCCGCCAGAGAAGTTTTTAATAAATATAGTGTTATATTTATTGAAAAATATCAAGTTAAAGTTTCAAGGCGGTGAAATGGCAATTTAGCGTCGTCTACTGTAGAGTAATGAACAACTAGCGTCGTCTGCTGTAGAATAATCTTTTGAGGTACTTACAGTTTTAATTAAATTAACATACTTAGACTTAATTATTTTTGATGAAACTTGAAAAAGGCACACCTTGAATAGTTACTTGTTAATTTGAAAGTATTCCAAAACGTAACTTCGCTTTAGTTTTTAAATGATTCGATGTGCTGGAGCACCAAAAACCCCATGTTATTCCTATGGGAAAATCGGCGAAAATCTGTGAATTTTCATTTAACATTACGGGAGGGTGTGGGATCTTATCTAGAAGGGCCTACCGGCCCTCTAGAATTTAGAATTCATCTATCAACGTACAAAGTACTTATGGGAGAACATGGTATATGCCAATGTACGTGAATAACATTTTTAACGTACACATTTTACATACATTCATACATACATAAATCTACTTAGGATAATATTATGAACGTTACTTCAGAACCTAGGGGAGACCCAAGTATACTTCAATCGAAACAGGAACAAGATCCCAATTTAAAATGTTTACACAAGAAAAACCTGCGTACCAATCAAACGATGGACAGTGCATATTTATCTAAGAGAGACCTAGATATCCATCAAAGAGATGTAACATCTAGAACTAGTCCAGGGAATCTAGATATTAACCTTGAATAAATTAGGAGAAAGCTGAATTTTTGCACAATGCTAGTATATGATGACCTCATCAAAATACCAAAAGTCCCCAGTAATCCGAGTGGTGCTTCCCCCGTTTCATCCCCCCCTTAAATCAAATTTGTCTTGTCAGGCTCTCTTGACATATCTATTCACAAACGTTTCTCAGAATGCTGAAATATGGCTCATTCGTTAGAGAAAGAGCCATACTACATTTAATTATAGTACGCCAAACACCTATCTTTAATCACAATCAAATTAATTAAGTCAAAATAAAAAAACTTAAAACTTAACCCTAACATTTACAGTTTAACTGAGTTTTCCTAATTAAAAATTTGAATTATACGTTTTTCTTATTATCATCGTTTAGAGCTGGTTGTAAGCTTTAAAATAGTATTATTGTACATTATAATGACTTTAGCGAAAATTAGCTGAAAAATTAAATAAGGATTCCCTCTCCCTGAAAGGGGTGTTGCCAGTTGCCACGGTATCTGTCTGTATGGAACTCAAGGAAGAAGACAATTCTTTGGGTCCTTGCCCGTTTCGCCTTCTTTCAAAACCAAAAATTAAGAATTTAATACTATCACAAGGTAAATGCATATCTAACACCAAGGACCTAGCTTTCCAGCTTAGGAATGAGGGTATTGTGTGTCAGGTTCTCTCTAACGAACGTCTCATCTCGAGTGTTCCTAAAACTTGATATCCCAAGGCAAGGCCGAATGTATCTACTGTAGAGTAAATAGTGGTTGAACACCCAAAGTTTTTCTCTCCTAACATTTTTTCTCGGCGCCAACTAACATTAGCCGCGGAAAGCTGGCTCAGTGGCTCTCACTAAAAAAATTCCACCCCCCTTATAAAAGGTACGAAACTTCAATTTTTGGATTGGAGGTTGGGTCCGCTTGCGGTGAGCTTCTCGGCCAATAGAGAGACGGAGATCTTATTAGACAATCGGAGTTTACGTTACGGCGGAGCAAGTTACAAATAACGAAACGGATTTAGGGCTCTCAAAACAAACTCAGTGTATCCGTGACAGAAAAAAATAATTCTGTCGGCTTCTAATTTATCCATTATGTCGACTTAATCACCCTCTTTAAAAACGTTAGCACTCCACACGATACGCCGTTGCCATAAAAAACGTAAACACCGTGGATGAACCCTCCATGCTTGAACTTAATCAGATAAATAAAATTAGCCCCGCCTGTTTTGGTATGGTCCCATTTCTCCCAATTCTGTGTTTCCCAAAATACATTTTTATCCCAAACTTTCCGATTCCCAGTTCTCCCAATCTTATATTTCCCAATCGGAATTTTTATCCCAAACTATTCAATTCTCATTTCTCCCAATCGAATGGTTTCGTCTAATATTTTATGCTGCAAATGGTTGCTTTCAAAACGTTAGGTTAGGTTAGGTTATTATCCTATTAATTAGCTGCCACCTTTTCCAAAACATTCTCCTACTAATTAGCTGCTACCTTTTCCAAAATATTCTCCTAATAGCTAGCTGCCACCTTTTCCAAAACAATGGTTCCAATAATTCTTTGCCACCTTTTCCAAAATATTCTCCTATTAATTAGTTGCCACCTTTTCCAAAATATTCTCCTATTAATTAGTTGCCACCTTTTCCAAAATATTCTCCTATTAATTAGTTGCCACCTTTTCCAAAATATTCTCCTATTAATTAGTTGCCACCTTTTCCAAAATATTCTCCTATTAATTAGTTGCCACCTTTTCCAAAATATTCTCCTGTTAATTAGTTGCCGCCTTTTCCTAAATATTCTACTATTAATTAGCTGCCACCTTTTTCAAAACATTCAACAACGCCTGAAATTAATATTTTTCGGTTCATTTGATGTACCTTAATGCTTTTGGGGGGTTGCACATAAGTCAATTTGGCTTAGCAACCCTATCCCTTCAATAAATAAATAAATAAATAAATTCTCCTACTAATTTGCTGCCACCTTTTCCAAAATATTTTCCTAACAGTTAGCTACCACCTTTTCTAAAATATTCTCCTATTAATTAGCTGCCACCTTTTCCAAAATATTCTCCTATTAATTAGTTGCCACCTTTTCCAAAATATTCTCCTATTAATTAGCTGCCACCTTTTCCAAAATAATCTCCTAATAGTTAGCTGCCACCTTTTCCTAAACATTCTCCTACTGAATATGTAAAACATATCATTGTTAATAAAACAAAAAAATTCTCTTTGAACTTATTAACATATGTTTTATGCTGAATTGGGACAAAAGAAATTGGGGGAAAAGACAAAGTGTTGGGTCAAATGGGATTGGGAGATATGGGAATTGGGAGAAACGGTTTGGGTTAAATGGGAGTAAATCCCTGTTTTACTTCACTCTCCACCGCTGTGGAGCTCTGCTTCAAAAGCTCGTTCTCGGTCGTGGCCGAGATTTTAGAAATTTTATCTCTCCATTCACGCAAGCTCCGCTGGAAACTTTAAAAAGCTTAACGTCAGAACTTTCAGATACAGAGGCTACGGCAAAAAATCTTACATAGTAACTTGGTGTAAGATTATTCTACTTGTGATACTATATGATTGAAATCATAATGATTTTTAACCAACTCAAACAAGTGAAACGGGGTTTAGCATATAAAGTTCTTTTATCACTTTTATCACAAGTAGAATAATCTTACAGATTATTTATTAGATTATACACCTTGCGCTTTTATTGAAACAAATTTACGATAAAAGTTTCGTTAATTTACAACAAATCACAATCTTCTTCTTCAGCAGCGAAACTTTTTGTTTGTGCATGAAGTACCATTACATTTGCCACACATCGACGTACAAACTAAATTTACGAAACTTTTATCGTAAATTTGTTTCAATAAAAGTGATAAAAGAACTTTAAATGCTAAACCCCGTTTCACTTGTTTGAGTTGGTTAAAAATCATTATGATTTCAATCATATAGTATTAAATTCTTAATTTTGGTTTTGAAAGAAGGCGAAACGGGCAAGGACCCAAAGAATTGTCTTCTTCCTTGAGTTCCATACAGACAGATACCGTGGCAACTGGCAATACCCCTTTCAGGGAGAGGGAATCCTTATTTAATTTTTCAGCTAATTTTCGCTAAAGTCATTGTTATAGATGTAATCATTACTCTATGATTAAGATTCCTATCTAGGATTTAATTAGTCTATTTTCCATAATCTAATCTATCGGAGTTTTAGACCATATGACGTAGCACCAACCTTATCTGTATATAAGCGAACTGTTTATCGTAACGCGACACTTCTTATCGGGCTATGTAACGGACTACACATGTTGTATTTGAATTGACGTACTACCACGAGTAGAATAAATATATCGTTATGTTAAGTTAACTAACTTTAGTTATTATTATTAGTAACTAACATAATAGTAATTATAATGTACAATAATACTATTTTAAAGCTTACAACCAGCTCTAAACGATAATAATAAGAAAAAAGTATAATTCAAATTTTTAATTTGGAAAACTCAGTTAAACTGTAAATGTTAGGGTTAAGTTTTAAGTTTTTTTTTATTTTGACTTAATTAATTTGATTGTGATTAAAGATAGGTGTTTGGCGTACTATAATTAAATGTAGTATGGCTCTTTCTCTAACGAATGAGCCATATTTCAGCATTCTGAGAAACGTTTGTGAATAGATATGTCAAGAGAGCCTGACAAGACAAATTTGATTTAAGGGGGGGGATGAAACGGGGGAAGCACCACTCGGATTACTGGGGACTTTTGGTATTTTGATGAGGTCATCAGATACTAGCATTGTGCAAAAATTCAGCTTTCTCCTAATTTATTCAAGGTTTGGCCTTTTTCGTGCCTAGATTTCCTGGAGTAAACATTTAACTTGACAAATAAAGAGTCAAATTATAAATATGGTCGCGTCCAAGGGCCGTCAAAAAATAACTTTTTCAGTAAAATGACAAGTGATTTTTCGAAGACGCTTTTAACAGAGGTTTTGAAGAGATGTTCACGATGCCCAATATATACCACCCCATTGCCAGAGTCTGTGAAGCCTAAAGGTGGTGATATCTATTTGTTTTATGTTCGTAAAACTGAAAAAGAAGATGTAATAGTTTCGGATAGAATATTTTGGAGAAATGCGGGGAAGTATCACAAGGCTTCAGGTGCAATTAAAACAAATTTTTGCGAATATGCAGCTATACTGCTTCATAACCTTGGTGATGACAGTTTAGTTAAACACCTATGCCATGGGAATGCTAAGAAATCTGATAGGCTATATGCATCAATTATGCCTTCAGTAAAAAAGCTTTTGAAAACCAAGCTTTCCACTGGCAAAACACCCTCCAAAGTATACCTTTCTACCGTGAAACAGACTGAAGAACGTTTTAAAAGGAAATATTTCAAAAACAACGAAGTACCCGTGACCCCTTATGATGTTGAAGACATTGGTGCTAAAGATCTTAAACAATCCCATAGTATCAGTAGCACGCTTATTCTTCAAAATAAAATATCGAACGATCCCTATTACAATCTAATGGATCTAGGTGATGGTCTTTAAAAGGGATTATTTTTGATGTGTGTTACTTAGACAATTTCCTCGTAATTTTTGCTATTCCTGAATGTGTAACTCTGGCTAAACGTTTATTGGTGGAGTCATCAAAAAACCCAGCGATTGAACAACAAATAACTTACGACACAACTTTTGAGATAGGGAAGTTCTACACTTCTATGTTAGCTATGCGAAATACTGAATTAGAAGGTAATACTCGTTTTTGGTAATGGCGATGCTACATGATAGAAAGTACATGGCAACGCACAAAAGTTTTTTAAAGACTTTAGTGCTAATTTCCTACGTCTTAACAAATAACGAACAAAATATCTCCATTGTTTGCGATAGAGAAGCTGGGTTAATTAGTGCGATTTCAGAAAGTTGCAAAGTTGGGAAAAATAATATAATTTTCTATAGGAACCACCTCAAAAGAAACGTTTGTGATTGGCTTAAAAAAGAACCGAAGCAAGAAGATAAAGGTGCATGAACGTATAATGGATTTGATAAAAATTGAGAATGAGGACGAATTTCTATATTTATAAAAAAAACGTTCCAGGAAGAGTGGTCTCAACCTTTCATTGAGTATGCTGATAAATTTCTGAAAAGATGTTTGCTTAGAGGGTGCTTTAAAGGTGTTACGCATAAATTTTTAGACTTTAAAGAATGTACTCCAACTAATAACCTTAGTGAAACCTTAAACAAAAAATTTAAAGCTTATTTGGGCACGAAAGAGCTAACCGTTAATTAGGCTGTTTTGTCGATAGTCAATTTTTTACCTCTCCGAGTGACGTATGTCACGTGAGAGGTATTACACCGGCCGTGTCTGTCTGTGTGTGTGTGTGTCTGTGATGCTGTCTGTCAGACCCCACGTGTCCGCGTTCGCAGTTTGCGTATCGGAGCAAACGTGTTCCCAATTTCCGGACTGCATTGACAGTTCACGGAAATTTGGGTTTGTCTCCTCTGGCTATTCTACTTGAGTTCCAACACCACCAGCTTTGGTTTTCGTCCACTCCACATGGACACTAGTCTGTACGTGCTTGCTTCCAAGCACCACCAACTTCTGTTCTTCGTCAATTTTACCTTGACTCCCGCTTCTATGCACCACCATCTTCTGTTCTTCGTCAATTCCACATTGACACCAGCTTCTATGCACTACCATCTTCTGTTCTTCGTCAATTCCACATTGACACCAGCTTCTATGCACCACCATCTTCAGGTCTTTGTCCATTCCACATGGACGCCAGTCAGTCCATTCTGGCTTCTCTTCCTTCGTCATCGTTTGGTTTCAAGATATACGCGGCGAGCGGCTAGGGTTACGAGAAACGTCTAGCCTCCCAATGGCAGGGCTTCCACCATCGGTTCACGCGAATGCGTTTTTATCTATTATTTGGTTTTAAGATATACGCGGCGATCAGCTAGGGTTACGAGAAACGTCTAGCCTCCCAATGGCAGGGCTTCCACCAAAGGTTCACGCGAATGCGTTTTTATCTATTGTTATAATGGAAACGGATCGTATATATACCCCAAAATTTGAAGAAAGCGGGCAAGAAGGGTACCCTTCACTTTAAACGTCAATATTAGCAAAGTTTCTAAAGATATTATGAACAACTTTATTTTAAACGATTTAACTATTTTTAAAGCTATTTACTGGCGATCAAAATAATTAAAAATAATTATATTTATTTAAATATTAAAGATAAACTTATTTCTTTGAAGTGACACAAGTGAGAGTTTATATAGAACGAGTAATGAAGATTACATCTGAATCGAAACACTACACGCATATCAAAGTTAATATAAAGCGAGTAGGATGATAAGATCTCTTACAAAACGATAACATTTCCTTTTTGCAGAATATTAAATGGAAATATTTTAAATAATTTTCGGCATTACGATTCTTTTAGTAGTTGTGTAGCTATAAAGCTCTGTTTCATCTCAATATTCCAAGAACATCTTTTGATATTAACATTTCAAATTTGGTGTTTACTTTTTAATTCAGCTTTACTACATTTATATATAGCGTAAACGCAACCTTTAAATTCACTACATAATATGGATTTCAATACTTCGTCTCTCTGTAAGTGTTGAAGCGATTGAGTGAGTCGAAAGATAAATACACATCCTATATTTTAGTTGTACCATGCGTACCACAATGTTGCCAGGCGTTTATTGAAGGATGCTTGGGTACTTGGTACAGACTGTTCCGTCTACCAAGTTTCCTAGCATCCAAGAATAAATAGGATTCATAGAAGCCAGTGTTAAGGGAATGTCATGGGTCAAGTCGTTAAATATATCGACGCAGTTAAATAGCTGATGGCATTATTTTATGCACTTTCTCATTGCGTTTCGAGAGGAAGTTCAACTTTGGCACGGACGACAGATGGCGCTCTTAACCTTCTACCCCCAAAAATCGCTTTTGTCTGCTCGGTTTCCCCTTCCGCGTTTTTTTCGTTATAAACTTATGATTTAACGAACTGAGAAGATAAAATTTCATATTTCCTAGGACAGATAAGCTTCTACTCCTTTCATCTTACTCCCAGTTAGATTTAACCTTGTTAAAACATAATCAGATGAATTTGAGTTACAATGCCGTAAAATCCTCTGCATACAGTTACCTAGGAGTGATAGAGACATTTTTACCGATGTCTAGAGATGATAAACTTAAGCGAAATTGTTTTACGTTCGAATAAAAATACCGCTTCCAGTAGTGGGTTTATAGTACTCCTTGTTTGTGTAAGATTAGTGTAGTTGTAGAGCGTAATCATGATAAACGCTTAAAAATATATATTTTCAATAAAAACACCGCTTCCACTAGTGGATTTATACTCCTTGTTTGTGTAAGATTAGTGTGGGTGTAGAGAGTAATCATTATAAACGCTTAAAAATATATTTTCAAAAATGAAGAATATAGAACATTTATCTAGGAGGATATAGGGGTGAAGGAGTCTTCGACTGCCCGATTTCCCATTGAAACGCGCTTACAGATTATCGGCCGTGGTTTCTCCCCCGTTCTCTCTCGTTCTGGGAGATTCATAGCCGCGCAACTAGTTCCGCGCACATCGTCATCGGGCGTCGTCTTTTCTTTTGATTTAATTTTTGGTAAAGGCTGTATTTTTTAGTGCTTTAACGGAACATTTATCATTATTTAATTTTTTATTAATTGTAAATTATGGTTCTTTGATAATACTGTTGTAGAGGGAACGCTTTTTTACTCTATCCCTAAACCAAAAACTTAAGTAAAAAAGTGTTTAAGATGGATTAAAGCCTGTGGGAGAGTAGAGTTAACACCCGATAACATTAAAAAATATCATTCTTTCCCCAAATCTCTTACTTTTTACAACGCCGCCTACATATAGGCGGCGTTGCTTCTAAGGCCTAAGCTAGCATGAAAAACCCGCTCTTTTTTGAATTGGGATTTGCGTGGTCACGTGATGCGCGTAACCAAGGTCACTAGGTGCGCGTGAACGAATCTCCCATGGGAGAGGCCGAAACCTGAGCTCTAAGATCGGGCAGTCGAAGACTCCTTCACCCCTATATCCTCCTAGCATTTATTTTGTATCAAAAAATATTTTGGTGCTAAGATTGCTTTAGAAAAATCCAAACGGCTAGGTATTGGTAAAAAAGACATATGTAAGCTATTTGTAGATGAGATAATCTTTTACATGTTTTAAATGAGGCTAAAACTTCCACTATTGTGTCTAAAAAAGTGTTGGCAATGTATATTTTTTAAATATGACGGAATTGCGGTAGATATGATAGCGCCCTATTTGCGAAAAAAACCTTTTTTTAAACAGTTGAATCACTCTTTGATGATAGAATTTCAAAGGCAGAAGTTAAACGTTAAATTTGCTCGATTAATTTTGTTCGGAAAATAATATATTTAAGCGCTACGTATTACTGAAGGAGATTGATTTTGCCAATCTTTGTGAGTATTTAACTGTTTAATAATTATTTTGGTTAAGTGGGAGCCTAGCTTATGTGTGATTGGGTTGTGGCTTCCATGTTTTGGGGACATTTGCTTTTTGTGTGGCGAGGTATGATTCAGCTTTGATATGGACAAATGTTACAAATCATACTGGTAGACTAAGAATACGGTTGAGGTATAGCGAGAGAGTAGAGTTTCCACAGCAATTGACTATTTTAAAATTGAATTCCTGCACTTGCAAAGAATTAAAAAAAGCGATAGATGCATATATTTAGGTTGTTTAAGGGGTAGTGATAGTCATCTCCACTCGGAGAGGTAATATTTTGGCTTTCCCAACTTGTCAGTTAACCAAGATAAACGAATTTAACACGAGTTATTGAGGAAAGGCTGGTAGTTACCGGTTATTATTGTTATTGGGGGAGAGTGGGCTCACGTCCTGGCACCGATGCCAGAGGCATATTGTGCACTCTCATATTCAGGCCTTGAAGAGACCCTCTTATATATAAGGGTGGTTTTTTGATTGACCGTAACCTTTTTCGAATTGTGTTTGCTGCTTTCAAATTTTTCCAGTGAACTAAAATACGGGCCCTTATTTTGTGGTTAAAATTTCAAAGAGATCCATCTAATAGTTAATTCTATAAAGATTAAAGTTGTTAAGGGTGGTTTTAGAATCCATAAAATGAATCCGACAATTGGTGAAAAATACTTTATTCTTCCATCGAGATAACATGGGTTTTTTTGAAAAGTGACCTTCTCTGGGAAGACATATAAAGAAAACTGATTATTCGTTACGTTTGGGAACCATCGTAAATAACAGTTCATGGATGTGCCTTTTCTTAGATTCATTCATATAAATTAAGTTTAAGTATTGATTTATATCATTATAAACACATACTTCGACATAGGTTGTTTTGAGCATTCGAGTTTCAGCGTTTTACCACTGTTAAAGAGACCCAATTTATCCCTAATTCTAAGGGAGCGGTAGTCTGCTCACTGTTTGCTAGTTGCCCCTTCCGCGTCGACGTCCAATCGAATTGGGTATCTACTCAGGCAGTTTTAACGTTAAGAAAATTAATCAGCGCTTTAAAATCGTTCGTTACAAGCCCAAAATGAAAAAATTAAAATAGTCTGGAAATGAATTATAGGTCAGATTTTTGCGTAACTTTAGGTTAATATATTTTTTTTCAAGGCGTCAAGGGTTTATAAAACCAGCCGTCAGCGCCTCAATTCAGATCCAACAGCGCCTCGGTAGCGGGTAGAACCTTTTCCAACGTCATTAGAAAGTATATACTGCCGTATACGCCAGTAAATATACACCAGTTCACTGACGTATATTCACTGGCGTATACTGCAGTTCGTGTGGCGGAGGGGAGGGGGGTTCATTACTCCCCCTCTTTTCATTCTTCTCTCTAATCAGTGGCAGTCTGCAGACAGGGGAGGGGCGCATTGTTAGGGGGGGTGAAATTGATAACGTCACGTATCACTGGATGGGTGTTGGGGGGAATTTTGAATTTATTTTTAGTGTATTGGTATGATGTCACGTGACTTGTGGATGGTGAAGGCACACAGTGTTCATAGTAATATTATTTCGGTGTATTTTTAGGATATTGTGTACTTTAGGGGATAATTTATTGGTAATTCTATAGGTTCAGTAGACCCTTTCTACACCCACCCATCCTGTAATGCTATTCTCTGTATGATTTTGAGGTCTCCATGGAAGCTTATGTTATTGTTATCCTAAAGAATTAGTTTTAATTGAGATAAGGTTTACGTAGTTTATTGAAAATTAAGCTACGGCTCGGTTCTACGGTACTCATGTTTTGTATTGTTATTATTTGGGGTATCTTTAGGATATTGTGTACATTTAGGATATGATTTATTGGTAATTCTAAAGGTTCAGTAGCCCCTTTCTACACCATCCTGTAATGCTGTACTGTATATGATTTTGAGGTCCGTCCATGTATGCTTATGTTATACTAAAGAAATAGTTTTAATGGAGATAAGGTTTACGTAGTTTATTGAAAACTAAACTACGATGATGTTCTAGGTGCACTCCTTTTGTGTATTGGTTATCAAGTTACTGGGTTAGAACAATAGTACATTTTAGTATCAAAAAAGAAGAAATACGACAGTTTTTACACAACTTGGTAGCTGGTAATTAGTTAAAATGAACAAATATTACTATAAAATATCATAAAATGCTGATCCAATCTAAAGTATACACGAATATGGCTAGACTATTTCATATATTTTCTATTTAGCACACATTTTAAGGGATATTTTTACCAAAAAAAGAATTGCATATTACGTAACGTGCATCGGAGGAAACACATGATTTCCTATTAGCCTTGTCCTCACAATTTCTCTCCCGAATTCGGAATTGAAATGACTCTTTGTAGCTTCCAAAATCCTCTTTGGGCCACCCAACAGGTATATATTATATGACATTAAGGGGGAGGAGGAGGTAGAACTTGGTTCATAGCAAAATAATTTATCACCATCGGTTTTTACTTATACGTAAACACGTTCAAACGTGTCTAAAGGGCTTTGGGGGGAGGGGGACGTGGCAGTGCCACTAGATTCCTTGCATTGCTATCAATGTAATTTATTTTTCCTTAATTGGACCACCCACCAGGTTTTATTAAGGGGGGGGGGGTTAAACCTTTATCCCCATCTATTTTTTATTTATACGTAAACATGTCCAGGCGTGTCTTAAGGGCTTTGGGGGGGGGGTAGAACCATTTGTATTGAATCAATGGAATTTATATTTAGAGTGATTTATAACTCACACGAATGTGTTATGTCCAAGTTTATGTCATTGAGGGGGGCGGTGACACATCCTACAATGGGGTTAAAACATTTAATTGATTCCAGGTAGTTGCCCTGAGTGCATTAAACGGACAAGTCTCAACAAGTTTAAGATATTTCCGTTGCGTTAACAGAAAGGCAATATATCATTAAACCGAAACATTAACCTAATACGTACTATATTTATCAAAATTATCGGCAACGTAATCAAAAATTTGTGGAAAACGTAAAAACGGTATTGAAAGAAGCACCATTCACAACGCATTTCGTGTTAGAAGTAAAAAACAATCGAAACGTTTTTGATCAACTACGTTTCATTTTTTCGAAACGAAATTGAGCATTTAAAATTCTTAAAAACCCATAGGAATACGTGGTAAATTGAATAGACCACCGACACGAAATCAGTCGTGTACGTGACAATTGACTGACACGAAACGAGTCATTTGAAAAACATTTCAAATTAATTAAAACGTTTCGATAAATTTGCACAGCATTTATCAAAAGGAGTTTTCCTCCGCGGTCTAACCCGGTTTCTCCTTTCCATCAAAACTTGCAGAGGTTAACGGTAATAGTTAGTATAGGGCGCTGTCGGTTAGCTGTGACATAGGAGCTAGCCACCACCCCTCTATGCATTGTATAGGCGTTAGATAAGTGGCAATAAGTCGCAAGATGACTTGGTCCAATTAGCTAGCTGAACTTTTTAAAAAATGTTTTACTATAACAGAGACTAAGCTAATTAACCAAAATATTTCTAGGGAAACGTCAATCAATTCGAGCACGAGTATTAAAATACCTAAGTATATGTTTACAATGCCGAATCATTTACATAGTTTCACACTAGAATTTCACTGCTATTTACACTGGTCTAGGGAAAAACACAGACTTAAACTAACACCTTTAGAAAAGACATACATCCCTATATACTAAAACAGAATATAGCACCAGCGAAAAGTTCAAAGTACAACACAGAGTGTCATTTAGCTAATGTCAATGCATGAATCGTGGATCTCTAGCAATAGAAGGAAAAATTGTACGCAACATTTTTCTAACATATAAAAATGCTTATTTGGGTTTCCTAAATTCCCCAAAGAATTGCATACAAAATTTGAAAAAGTACTGACTTCAGTTAATCCAACTCACTTTGTTTCATTAGTTGGCTTAAAATGACGAAACGAGTCATTTGAAAAACAGTTCACATGACTAAAAACGTTGCGATGATTTTCGCAATATTTATCAAAATGATTCGATGAAAAGCATATTTTCATTTATTTCAATACATAACTAGATGGTGTTGCAGACTTACGGAATTTAATTTCCTATACCTTAAAACTAGCTTTACTCTTATAGTTGCAATTTATTTATTTATTTATTTATTTAATAAGACTCGAGGGATAGGGTCGTGAAGCCGCCAGGGCTTGAGTACGACCCTCCTCCATGGCACAAGAGTCTAGATACAATACGAGAGTATATACAAACGGGGAATATTACAAACAGAAACGTACAAATGAACTAACAAAAGAGAGAAATCTTACGAAACGGTTAAATTTAAACATTCAGTTACGTCATTAAAAATGTTCCTTAATAATACATTTGAATATCATGAAAAATAGTGGTTTTTACACCAATAGTTACAAAATTTGACGCGTGCTTTGACTATATTTAATATTGAATATGATAACACTAGTATTAGTGGTTAGGGTCGCTTATTCTTGAGATGTTCTGACTTTAGGGTGGTGCTTCCCTTGAGTATTTTTCCAGAACTATAGACTAGGAGACTAATTTCGTTCTTTTTTTAAAGATGCACGAAATAACGCTCTTTGATCGTCTTTAAGGTATCAAATAGTGTAACAAAGGTATCGTAAATACCCCATTTTACCTTCAATCTGTCAGCTAAATCAAAAACTTTCAGTGCTTACATCTCAAGTAAACGCTGTATCAATCTAGGATTAATCAAAACATTTGTTAAAAAACAGTACATTTTTCAACCTTTTTATCGCAAACCATACATTATATTGTGATTTTTCCGCTCGATGAAGTCTCTTAAGGCGATCTTAAATAAATGGGGGTTCAACATTTTTAACAAGTTGGGTAGAGTAAAACATTTACAGATATTTACACCTATACAGAACTTTGACGAGATTAAGAATACTATAGTAGAAAAATCATGTTCAAATCCTTGTTTGTTTCAGTCATTCTCACAAAGTCTCTGATTTTTTAGTGGGATTAACAGGTTTATTTAATTAGGGCTTACAAATAAACGTTAGAAGACGAAACGTTGTGTGCCGTTTTTATTACAGAATGATAAACGGGATTATAACCCTTGACACTATATAATACGAGTTAATAGGCCTTAATATTTTTAAAATTCGGTGTTCCAAAGTCTTAACCCCTTTTCAGACAGATCCATACTTTTATTTTGGAGCACTAGAATTCTTTGTCCATATAGGACCAAATTGCTCTGGGTTTAGCTTCCTTTATTTACAAGCCTTTTACAATCAATTGTGTCCCTTTTAAAGTATAAGCCTTTTCTTTCGAAGGTAATAAAGTTTAGATCTTTGGTAGGGGGAAAATCATAAAGATCCAACCTTCGTTACTTCACACCCTTGGTCCAACCTCGAATATACTCATTAAGGGAATCATTATAGTCAGTAGTGGCGAGTGAGTTTTAAATATAAACGGGGTGGCTCATAAAATTTTTGGACCAAAAATGTATCCGCGTTTTGTATGTCAAAAGAGTCAAATTAGATCAGTTCCAAACAATCAATATTTATTAAGATAGAAAAAAAAACTTTGAACCTAAAATTTTATGTTTAACATATTCTGGTAGGGGATATTAATTTCATTAGTTTTACATACATCTTAAATTTCTCTGGAATTTATAACCTTGATTATCAATGACTGGGGTTTCCGGGGACTCAATTTCTTTTAGGGGGATACCTCCTGCCATTTACTTGAAAATATTTAAGTTAGGATCAAATGTAAATTTAGCGCATGCATTAAAATTAAATTCTCTTAGAAAGAAAATATTTTGTAAGGGATTATTAAGGGGATTATTTCTTAATTATTCATCAATTTCGAAATAATAAAGTAACAATTCTCAATTGCAAACAATTTTCAGTTAAAGGTTTTATTCAAAAATTTAATCTTAGATTGTTTCTTACGGTTTTTTGGAGTCCGGTGAAGATATATATATTATTTCTTTTTTATTTCTTCCGCGCACTTTCACGCACTATGAATGTCCGTACTCCGGTAGGGGAAAAAAATTATGGTATTATAAAAGTTCGTGTGATCCGAGGTTTAACCGCGCAGGGCTTCGCCGTGATATTTTATCTCGAATGACGTGGAGAGCCCCCAGAATGGGCTTTTATCCTTTTTGGCAAGGGGTTCTGAGGTAGTAGATTCTGGACGAATCACGAGGCATCTTGATGATGTTATAAGTTTAAAACGAGAACTTCCTGGAAAAACCATGCACGTAGTGCACGTAGGCCAATACTTGTTTTGAAAAATACTGATCTGGTTTTGCACGTGTTAATGCTGTAGCCTGGTACGGGGATTCCATTTGAATTTTTCGGGAAAGTTTACTGTCAATCGTGATATATGGCTTCTATTCTATTTAGTTTGGAAACTTGGAATTTCAAGGGTTAGTGTCATCTTTCAAGGGATAGTACTATGTACGTCCTCTCGATTAGTAAGATTTGGTGTTATTAATTGCATTAATTCCATATTATTAATGTTGGTTTAAGTAAAGGAAATTGTTTAATCATTGTTAGTAAGGGGCGTAAGGGGAATTCTATTAAAAAAAAGAGAAAAACTTGAAGTATTTCATTTAAGTCAATCCAAATTCATTTTATTAGCATTTAAGTGCTCGAATAAATCCTTTCATATAAAATAACATTTAATTAAAAATTTAATAAAAAGAATGAAAAAGAAGAGAGAAAAAAAAGTTTAATTGAGGAGGGTTACAAAAGGTACTACAGTCAATCGCTATATTAATAAGTATCGAAAATTATCATTAATCACAATAAGCCTAATCAATCTCAATAATTATACACATTTACATCTTTGGAGCTTTTTATACGAGTTTTATGCAGTATATACACATAGGTGGAGAAAGGTCTTTTGTTCTAATCCTGCAAAAGATGCATAATGTTAGCTATTCGACTTGTTTTGAGAATTTCATTCCGTTGATAAACCTTTCTATATCGAATACTAGCTAAGTTGGCACTGTCTCTTCTTTAAAAGTCTCGAAATTTGGCCTCTTAAGGAATTAAATATGTTATATTTAAGTGTCTAGTTGCTAGCTGGTTGATGAAATATTTTATTACCTAATCCGTAAACACGTTCAGGCAAGGGCTTTGGTGGGTGGTCGAACCATTTGTATTATCAATGGAATCTGTATTTAAAGTGGTTTATGACTCACACAAACGTGTTAAGACATTCCATGGGCTTTTTATTTATACGTAGCCACGCTCAGACGGGTCTATGGCCTTAAAAAGGGGCGGAACTTGAACAAAAGAATTTATTTTGTCAATTCTTTAATTGGACCACCCACCAGGTGGTTTAGGACCTTAAAAAGGGGCGTAGTTGAACCAGTTGTATTGTTATGAATGGAATTTATTTTGTGATTTATGGCTTTTTTTAATTGAGTAGGCCGACTTCTCTCCTTTACAATCATAGTGTGCTTCATGACGGCGAGAAACTATCTAGTCATAGGTTAGCATTTATTTTTAAATCTTCTATGGTTTTTACGACCTGTTAGAGAAATTCGGAACAGAAGATATTTTTAGCAGACATGAAGATATCAAAGGATATTTTCACAATTGAGAAACTCTAGAAACGTTTTACACGCCATGTTTTTTATTTATTACCTCAAAAAGTATTGTCCCTTATTTGCGGTGTTTATAACAAAATTCTATTTATAGGCCACTCTTTTGTTGACCTTTTATTTGACATAAAGCAAAGCCAGCGTTCTTTTGTTATAAAATCGGTAAATTGTTAACAGGCGTGTGTCCGAAACGCATTGTGAGAAAACATCTGGTGACTGATAAGCAATAAATCAGGCTATTGTTAAATGATTGAGGAATATGGGCGTGTCTATTAAGAAATTTAGTATAAAACCAACTTAGAAAAGGATCAAAATACACAGTCGATCTTCAAACACCGAAAGCTAAACATGGATCTTGAAACTCTTCGTACAACTTTGAACGAACTGACTATAAATAGACCCTGGCCGTTACGTTTAATATAAGAGTTTTATTTCTTCCTATGCGCCTATCTGCGACTAGATCCGTTGTACGGACCTCAGACTCTACCACAACTCGTAGTACAGGGTGACTTAAATGCTATTCGAGCTTGCCTCGACTTACTCGAGTATATGAAAACAGTTGCTCGAGTACCAGAGGACTGTAATACCTTAGAAGAATTGGAAAACCTAAGGAATCTAATTCCGAGTCCCTTAAGAACTGAATTCATAGATCGCCTAGCGAAACGACAAGAAGAAATTGAGCGTGGTATACGGGAAGAGGAAGCTCAAATCGCCGACTTCAACAACTCTCAATATGACAAAAAGATAGCCGAGTTTTTAGACCGAACCGACTCAGGACAACCCGTAGAGGAGACACTATTGAACGATACCTTACCGAGGGAGAACGGTTCTGAAGAGACGATTTTTGACGATGAAATTGATTTACAATCTGGAGCAGGAGCCCAGGACCGGCCCACACCTATTTACAACCTTGCGACATACTAGGACAAAGTGAGAAATTTTACGAACATTTTAACATGTATGGTCGAGAGGTAGTTTTTAGAGTTACTGACGATCCCGTCGCTAGTGTATGTACCGTAACCAAATGCGTTCTTAGTAAATACAGGCCTACAGATTGCGTCCAAATTACTTTAAAGAGTGCGGCAAATATTTGAAGATCCGAACTAGAATTATCCTTTAGAAGAGCAGATCAAGTCGACCCTAATATTCTTTTTGACCAGCTTAGTTTTATGCTCTATGATGACGAAATGAAAGCATTTTTCCTGGGTTCTGTTAAAATTTTTTTAGGATTGTAAGACTACCTGAGGGTAAAGGGCGCTCTGTAGCCCGAGGGATTAAACATTTCAATCTATTTTGCAAAGATAGACGAGGTATTGTACGCATAGTCAGTTCTGATAACCTGTGTGGCTATAGCCCATAGAGCTTTCATCGACGATACATCGGGTGAAAAGACGCGATATGCAACTATGTCTAAAATAGATCCAAAGGGCACACACACTATAAAGAAATGAGGCTTTAGATTTATGATATAAGGCCGACGAAAGGGTTAGTGAGTGTGGGACTGCCGAATCGTTTGAAAGGTTCAAATCTTATTTAAATCAATATTCGATTTTCGTTTACAAATTTGAAAATAGCGTCCCTGTTTTGATTTTTGGCGAAAAAGATCCTAGTGATACTAGGCCCCGCCTCTTTTTAGTGCACGAAAATAACCATTATAATGTTATTACAAATTGAAAACCCCTTTTGAACCACGACCGATTCTGCGAAAAATGCCTCGTACCCTATAGGCGAATACAATCGCATAAATGTAATGACTTTTGTTTTAGTTGCATGAGACCCTCTATCTGCCAAGGCCCCAAGAAAGCTTGTTGGTCTTGTTTACGAAAGTTCTAAGGCGATGATTGCTATCAAAGCCACTTAGCGTCTTCCAGCAATAAAAAGTCCCTATGTGAACGTCTTTTTCACTGTAAATACTGCTTAAAAATTATTGATTTTTCCCGAAGAACTGAGATGCATACGTGTGGGGAGATATATTGTCAGGTCTGTAAGAAATATCAGCCGAGCAATCACTTATGTTATATCCAGGTTATCACAGACAAACCTCTGAAAGTGCCATCCGTTAAGAAACCTAAACCTAATCAGCCAAACCTTATGTACATTTTCTTTGACGTAGAATGCGTACAAACGAAGGTTTGTCAGGAAACGTTAGGAGCCTACGAACACCAGGCTATCCTGTTAGTCAGCATAACCGTCTGTGAGCATGGTATAGATGAAACGTCCCTAAATTTTAACTGTATTATGTGTAATCAGGCGGTAATCCTATGGCTTTATTTTTAGATTATTTAATGAAATTGCATGCCGTTAAGAACGTCATCATACTGTCGTATTTTGGAAGTAATTATGATAATCAACTACTAATTCGAGAAATCATTGCAGTAGAGAACGGATACACAGTCACACGAATGTACGAGGCGTGATCATACAGAGTGACACAATAAGACCCCAAAACAAAACAGGAAGGACTGTTTAAAGATTACGTTAATACCTTATTAGAGTATAAAACCCAAGCTAGTGGCTTCCCGGCAGACTGTCAGACTCAAGAAGATAAAGAGAACTCTATCGAAAGCTTCAAAGACGAAGAGAGTGTAGAACTAGATATAACTAAAGTAGAGAAAAATGAAGGCCTGAGATGCCTTAGCAAACTTATGCTTAACTCTTTTTGGGGTAAATTCGGCCAAAAAACAAGACACACCTCTACAGAACTAATCAAGGATGCTCGAAAATTATACGCACTAATATTAAATCCGGATATAGAGGTTAAAAGTCTACTAACAATTAACGAAAACACAGTACTAGTAAAATTCGAACGCATTCTCGAAAACGAGATCATACACAAAAATACAAACGTAGTTATCGCTTGTTACACAACAGATATGGCGCGATTACATTTATTAAAGCATCTTGAATTTGTCGGTGACCTTTGTTTTTATTGTGACACTGAATCGTTGCCTTAGCTAGTTTAGTCTACCTCTCTCAAGATGGCACTCATTTACTACCCACAGGTGATTATTTGGGGCAACTTAAAAAATGAGTTAGAACCTTATGGGCAAGACGCTTATATTTGTGAATGGGGGACTGCTGGATCCAAGAACTATTCTATGGACATTCTCGACCCTAAAAGGGGCAAAAAATAACATTATTTAAGTTAAAGGCTTTTATTTAAACGCCTCTACTGAAGATTATATAAATTTTGAAACGATGAAGAATCTACTGGGGGTAAACAATGAAGGTGAACCCTTAATGAACTCGGTTCAAGTTCCTATTGGCCCACAAATCAGACGTCTTCCCGATCATACTCTGATCACTATCCCTCAGACTAAAACATATCAGGTCTTAGTGGATAAAGTTAGAATTCTACCTGAATATAAAACTACCCCCTACGGTTATATTAACTAGAATCATTGAATATTTTCCACATGAGTTAGTTGTATATATTTCGATAGCTGAATCAGTCTTTTAATTAGTATCACGAGTATTATTTTTAGTATTATTAACGTATTTTAACTATAATCGTGTATGACTTATGAAAAATTATATTTTTAGTCATCCCATAGGGAAGCTCCATTTTAATAACAACCTCGATAATCGTACCAAAACGCATCGTAACCATTATATTTCTTTATGAGTACTAAAGATACATGTTTATGCAATGTGCTTAATCGTCTTGTAATTAGTAATATACGCCTAGAAGTAAGCTTTTTTGAATTTGTATGTATTTTGCATTTTAGTCAATTAGTGTTGTATTCATTGCTTTACTCTCAAATCGTATCAAAACCATTATAATGCTTTATGAGTATTGTAGGTACATGTTTATTTCAATATATGTGATCGATCATCTTGTAATATAATATTGCTATAATTTCAATGATGGTATAAGGATATATGTGCGCTTAATAATCTCGCATGCAGTAATATTGCTATAATTTCTGTAATGGTATATGCTTATGCATCTATTTGTGCTTAATCGTCTCGTAATATACGTATAAAAGTACGAAGTTTTTTCAATTTGTATATTTTTGCATTTTAGTCCACAAGTATTGTATTTGCTATCAAAATCAGTGTAACTCTTGCTTTTTGATGATGTTTTTCAGTAATGATTGCGCATTTTAACTGTAATCGTATTTTAGCGCGTATGAAAAAATATAATTAGTCAATCCTATATGTTTGTTTAGTTTCATAACTACCTAATTGTGCTTATCGCCATGTATTCTTGTAATTCGTATTTTCTGATGTTTTATTAGTAATATTTTGCTTTTTTGTAAATTTGTTTGTTATCAAAACTAGCGTAAATCGCAGTTTCTGACTTTTTAGCAGTACTTCTTCATTTTATCTACTTATCAAATACCAAATTGTGTAAAAACTGTCGTAATTCCCCTTTTTTGATATTAAAATGCACTATTGTTTTAACATAGTAACTCAATAACCAATACAAAACAGGAGAACACCCTACTGTAAAACCGCATCATAGGGTTATTTGAACCTTTTTCAATAAACTAAGTAAACCATATCTTACTTAAAACTAGGTCTTTAGTATACCATAAGCATACATGGAGAGACCTCAAAATCATACAAAGAATAACATTACTAGAAGGGTGGGTGTAGACATAACCTACTGAACCCATAGAATTACCACTAAATCATACCATAAATGTACACACTATCCTAAAGATACACCAAATAATAACAATACAAAACATACACCCTTACTGTAGAACTTAGTCGCTGCTTAATTTTCAATAAACTACGTAAACCTAATCTAGTTCTTTAGTATAACATAAACATACATGGAGAAACCTCTTAATCATATACAGTCTTGCAATACTGGAAGGGTAGGTGCAGAAAGCGCCCACAGAACCTAGAGAATTACCACTAAATCATACCCTAAACGTACACAATGTCCTAAAGCTACACCTAATAATAACACTATGGACACTGAATGCCTTCACCAAGTCACATGACGTCATAACCAACACTAAAAATAAATTCAAATTTCCCGCCAACAACATCACATGACACGTGACGTTTCAATTCATTCCTCCAAACCCCCACCCCCTCAGGAATGATACACACAAAATAGTATAATCAACCAGATTGACAATGGTTTGATTCCACCAAAAATCTTCAACTCCGTTTGTGAAAACGGCATTAAAAATATATCGTTAAAGCACTGAAAATTTTAAAAGCATAAAAACCGTAGAAAAGTCATGATTAAGAAATTAACTGAAAACGTTTGGATGAAAGTATCATATGACCAATAAGACACACAGCAAGAAGGTATAATCCTTAATTGAAAGAAAGTGCTTTTAGTTCTAACCTGTTTGGTAAATGAAGACCGAAAAAAATTAAAAGTCGCGCCCAACAAGTAAGAACCACATTTAAAAATGGCAAATGGCTGGGCATCACCCCAGGGTTTTCGAGATATCTGCCCCTCTGCACGTTTACAAATATTAGAAAATTAGATCCGTAGACATTCTCTGTCTTGGGCCTGAACCCATCATTTTCACTTTGGAAAATAACTTTTTATAAAAAACTATCCACTCTAGAAGCTTTAATCCTATTTAGTAAATAAAAAACACGCCGAAACACGCGTCTCGCTAAAATAACGAGTCATTTGGATAAAAGGACCAATATGACCAAAAATTTTACCTCCTCCCTTAGAACTTAGCTTTATTATCGATCCCTTTGATTTTTCTAAAAAGTCGCGCTTTTACTTGTAAATCTAATTTTTCGAACGGGCTTCTATAGCGCAAGCAGCTTGTGTCGTCGTCGAGTGCGTGATCGAGTGGGCTATTGTCAAATCAAATACAATGAACAATACTTTTAATGAATTAAACTGGGCCCATTGGTATTTATACTCTATCGTTTACAAAAATATCTCATCGAAAAGATGAGTACACGAAAAAATAATGAATACCAAAGAATTCATTGCGGAATGGAGTGAATTCGTGTTCATTCTTAAGAATTTGAGCTCGTTTTTCTGAATTCAAATGAATTTACGCTAATTTTTGGGAATACAATTGAATTCATTAAAAGTTTTGGGAATACACTGGAATTCATAAGAATTTACAAAATTATTTCGGAGAACTCAGTAAATTTGCCAAAACTTTTTGTGAATTAATTAAGTTTGATCAGGAATTTTGCATGAATTCCCGAAATGTTTTGGGAATTCACTTGATTTCAAAGGGCTATTCTTGATTCGTTGGAATTCACTTGAATACATGAAATATTTTGTGGAATTCAGAAGTTAATTTTTGGAATTCAGCCAGTGAGGTACACCGAATTCGCTTGTTAGAAGCCCCTCGAAATAACCTTTTATTAGCCACTATTCCTTCATCTGCATATAAAACATTTGCGTCGAACACCACCATCTTCTGCTTGATGTCTATTCCAGATAGACACGGTAGATACGATTGGTTTTAAATAATATTGGAAATCAGCTACCAAAGCTACAAAGCGACACACTTAGAACTTCTTTAACGTACTGTGGAGAAGCAAAACATAAGCTGTTGCTAGCAATACTATCACTTGCACTGGTAACCGTTGATGGCTTGAATATTATTTTTATGACATTTCATAACTAAAAGAACAGCAGGGGCTTATACTTCCTTCATATAATTACTTCACTATGTTTCTTTGAATATAGAGGGTGGCGAATTCGTGTAAGTCATCTTCTCAGAGATGACTGCCCCGTGTCCAGTGGTGGTGATTTGCCCCACTACCCCTTCCGTCAGCTCCAAAGTAAAAATCATTTCCTTCCCCCCCGCGTATTTGCATAACCAATTACTTGGAATCTTAGCACACTTGGATCATACGCTACACAATTAAAATATGTAATTTCCATTATAATTAGGCAAAGATATTTTGCTAGAATACCAAAGAAGATTCCAAGAAATGAATCGAAAAAAGGGAGACAGCGACGACGTCTTCAATCAAGGAAACGCCGTCTACTTTGGCACCGTTCATCATTTGGAATACCATGCCGTTACTATTACAGAGCGGGAAAAGCCTTGCATTACGCTAGATCCTTTCTGCCAGTTCACCTTCGCTTTCCAAGTGTCCAAGGCAGCTTCGAATACATTGAAAGACTTCATCAATCTGAGGTAAAAGACAATGCCATTGGTAAGCTCATTTTCTGACATTTTCTAACCGAGACAGAATAATAAACTATTGGGAGTCTAGACATGATATCAGAGCCAACTTTCTGTTGAACAAGAACGCTTGCTCGAAAAACTTTAAAAAAAAAAACCAGGGCTTAGCGTTCGAAGACGTTTCTTGATGATTTTGGCGCCATATTTCTCATGAACATCTCTTCAATGGCCATTTCCTTTTGTTACGACAAGCATTCAGCAACTAAAATGTCGAACGGCGTTAAAATAAAATACAAAGTTTAGTTAAAACAACCGTAATCATTTTGTTCGCGACAATACGACAACCTAGTCAGCCTAGAACTCTCGGATCCGCAGTGTTTCAGTCCGCTGAATTAACTCTTCCAATCAAAAAATCAGAGTAACACTCCACT
>JAEQBA010001519.1:7594-47470 GCA_019434445.1 Phalangium opilio
TGGTCTTTTCTTGTACTCTTACTCATACAGATACCTTATATTATGGTTTATGCCTACAAAAATATTAAAGCCTACCACTCATCCTTTGTTAAACGGGGAAGAGAAGAGACAAAAAAGGGGGAAGTTGAACTTGGTTCGGTATATAGCGTCTATACTCTGATGAAAAATACGTTGTCTCCTACAATCATTCAATTTCAATGGATTCATTACTAAAATGATACAGATGTAAAAATTAAAGTGTCTTTAAGTTTATAACATCTATCTAAATACACAAGTGTCTTCACTTTTTCTTGTACGGTACTAACTTATAAAGATCCTTTTTGTTTGAAAGTATCATTGCTTAAAAATAAATGTCAGATTGGCCTACCGTTACTCTATTCTTTTTCTTTGCTTTTGCTCAGTTCAGATTTTTAAAACTTAGCACCTTCTCAACAAACTTAATTAAAAGAAGACTGAAGAACAGATAATAATAAAAAAGTGTCTTAGTGGACAAGACTAGAAAAAGTAAACGATAAGAGAAGAAAATGGAATGACCTAAGTTTCAGAAAATAAAATTTTCAGTTTAATTACCATATTATAAAACATCAATTAATTAAAATTCGATTTTTTACCAAAATTCCATTTGCCAAAAATATTTTATCATGAAATTTTGAATTATGGTCGAAAGAGCACGTGTGAATACTCAGTATTAACACAAGTTTTAGCTTCGTTTTTCCAAAGCTCGGTTACAGATAATGAAAAAGGCAATGGGAGACTTGTTCTTTATTACAGGGTTCTACAAACGGTTAGTAATATACATCTCTTTATTTTGGAACTTTACGGCATCACGGTACCCAACCAAAGAGAGTATAGGGGAGGAGTGGAAAGAGGGGAAAATCTTGTGGCTCTATTCTTCCGCGCATCTTCAATGCGCAGTACCAAGGCATTTCCGTTTGAGACATAAATGGTATCGTAGGTGGCGCGACTGAGCCGAAAACTCCCTCGTACCATTAGTATAATTTAGGGGCAACATTGTAATTCACCCTTGTGGAGTGGGGAGCTTCCACTCCTCCCCTATACTCTCTTTGACCCAACGCAGTGTCGCTTCCCTCTCTTCTTCATCGCTCCAGCGCCCTTATCGATCAAGTTGATGCGCAGCGACATCTTTTGCTGAAGGTTGAAACGGTCGAGGCGCGAAATTTAAACTAAGGCTTACGGTTCTAATATAAGTTCCTTAAAGGGGTAATTATGGTATTAATTTTATGCCACTTTTTGATTTTGAAAATAAAGGATGAAACTTAATCTTTCATCATGATTTTCTGTTCTGCGTCTACACTAACTACGCGACCATCTTTCCATTGTTCCAGTTTTTCAATCGACGACCCAAAATGATTAATAAATCGATCATTAAAATTTGAATAAAATACATTAAAAACCCTTTGATATAATATCGTATGCTTTGAGAACTATTATTGTTTTTCTGCTAAATTAATTTGGGTATAACGACCACTAGCGGTTTACGAGGACAGTGTATGGCAAACGTGCTCACGAAAAACGTAAGTGAACGAAGACTAACGGCGAGCTGTCTATCTATTTCATTATTGGACTTGCTTTCCACTATCTCAAGACGTATTTAAAACGTATATAGTATTTGAAATAACCCTTATATCCCTTAAAATAACCCTAAAGTATTTTCCAAGGACTAAGATGATCGCTTAGGGTAATTCCTTCACACGAAACCTTTCAGAAATAATGCAAAATTTCATGATAAATATTTTGGGCAAATGGAATCTTGGTGATAAAAACAAAGATAAATAATCATGTCATTAAACTGAAACAATGACAATATTTTTATAAATTCAAATGAGGTTCAGTCAAACTATGCCCACTTGTATATGTATCTGCTCTGTAGTGGTTATCTCATTCGCTTCGCACCCGGAAGACCCCGGGTTCGAGACCAAGTGGGTGTGGAAAGTTTCTTTTATGCTCGTTAGTTTAATTTCCCAACTAAATTTGCTCAAATAGTGGTTCGAAGTTAGGATCTACAATGTTTGTACTATGAGAAAATTTCCCACAGGCGTAGCTTAAATGCAGGTAGATTATTTTATTTGAAATTGTCGTCGTAATCGCTTCATTTGAAATATTATTTCAAGTTTAAAACATCCTTTGGAGTAACAAACTGTGGAGATTCTAATGCAACTAATCTAAATTCATAAATAAGACTTTTTGAAAAGAAAATTAAACAACTTTATCATAAGAATTATTTTTGAATTACGGGCTTCCTCGATGTACTTGTTCTTGGCCAATGTTCTTATTGAATATGGCAATGAATTAGGAGGGCTCCGTATTAATAAGTTGGTATCAAATCGTTCGTCGAGTTTCAATCTCAAATGGTAATTATATTCGTCATTTGTTTGGTGGACATTATTTTTTGGGACTCTTGTGTTTAAAAATAGATCAGAAACTTTAGTAATTTAAACAAAAATCTGAATTTATTTAAAACGATGAAATTCAGCAAAATTATACATTTTTAAAACTATTAAATTCAGCAAAATTATACATATTTATAACGATGAAATTCAGCAAAATTATACATTTTTATAACGATGAGATTTAGCAAAATTATACATTTTTGTAAAGATGAAATTTTGGTGTAATATATTCTGCCGTATTACAGTGTTCCGTGTTCATTGGACCTACTCCGACGTTTTTACGAATAACGGTTGATTAGTTACTTAATTTAAACCGTGATTTACGAAGCATATGACCTGTTATCTCGGTTTAAATTAAGTAAAAAAACATTTTCATCATCTTCTTTTGTTTCGTTTACAAAAGTTTTATTTGGTGTGCTGATTACACCAGCCTTTTCCGCTCCTTTACAAGGAGTGTTTGGTTGGCGAACTGAAGTTTCCTAATTTTTTTTCAGGTGACGACATCAAACTGTAACGGTCGCCCCGGTATGAAACTAAAAACTGGACGATCGGGTGGGGATTCCGTAACAGGACGTTAGTCAGCCTTACTAATCTAAGTTCTGGGGACCTTGTGACAACGTTAAATCTTAAAACAACGGGGATTCAAATATTTAGTAAGCCTAATCCGTTAACGTTATCACTTTTGGAGAATTAATAAAATAAGTCATTCATACCTTCTGTTCATTCGTGGCGATTATATATTTCGTTTTAATGAAGCCTAATTTGACTATTACAAAAGATAAAGAAAACTTATACCAAAGAAACGTTTACCCGAGGGAGAAGGCGGCGCGGTTACAACTTCGCGTGGCACGGGATCAGAGTTCTTCCTTCAGAGTACGAGACGGGACTATTGTCTTTCTATTTTGTGTTCGCTTTTTTAAGCGTTTCAAAATTATAGAGAAAAAAGGGGGGAGGAAGAGAGAAAAAGGAAGAGAGGAGGTGACATAAACGGCGGAGGACCGGACATATTCCGAGCAATATGTCTGATCTTCCGTCGTCTGCAACGGTTTCTGGGCGAAACCGTTGCAAAACATTTCTTCGTTACTGGAAAATTAAGAAAGGAATATAATATTAATTTTTAACCTTTATTGCTATTAAAGGCGTATCTAAAAAATAACTACTCCACACATTGTACTTTATGAACGCTTTGACAATATATAATATTCAAACAAACATCTATCGCCACCAAAATTATTTACTTTTTGATGAAAGAGCTTAACTCGAGTTCATCTGCCTCGTCAATTTCATCGGAATCCAAAACTATTACAGGTGCCGGCGAGCTTTGATTTCTGTTCAATAAGGTACATGTAAAATTAAAAATAACTATAGAGCAATGAAGCCATTTAGTGGTAGAGACAACATCCGTCGTCCCTTTAAGTGAACAGCAATAAGCCGGCCCAATGATTTTATTTGGTCAAGGGAATCCCATATAAGAAATGAAGTGTCAAAGCTAATCAATAGTAACTTAAAGTGCTAGTGACATAATTTTCGTCATCCACAAACTTAATATGCGAAAAAAATGCTTGAAACATCTAGTTTATTATGATATGTTTACTTTTTTATTGGTTTCGTAGCAATTTAGAAAATTGCAATCCAAGTATTGTGTTGGAAAAGGCTTAGTTAAAATTTTGTTTCGTTTGATGACGTAGTAAGGAGAAATTTTCTCTCTAGATATCGCTCACGTGACGCCTGTTAGTGTCGCCGCGCCTTGTTAAGCCTATTTTATTCAGATTCGCGCGGCATTAGTAGACTCGGGAGTCTCGTGCGCTCGCGCTTGGCTTTCCCGCGAGATGCCGTGAGTGACGTATCAAGGAGAAAAACCCGCCAAAAATCTTCTCCGCAAATTTGCTTTTGCCCCCAAATTTCAAATGTTTGAAGTGTCTTTTCTGTGTTTTCCCTCAAATTTAAATATTTATCAAGCATATTTTTGGAATCAGAAGAGTTTAAACTCTCAAAAAAAGTAAGGTTTTCTTTAGATTTGAGATCATTTTTAAATCACGTCGCTATTCCTTTAAGTAGGCAACGGATCTATAGGCAAAAAAGTGAAATTGAAAACACTACATTTCAGATGATCTGTCTCATAAATGCCTAGTAAACGAGCGTTTTTCACCAAATAATAAGAAGGAATTCTATTAAAAAAAGTAAATTGTTAAATTGCGTGGTCTTAACACATTAGTCAGAAAAAACTTACCTCTTGCCATTTAAAAAACAGAATAGTTAGAAAAAACTTACCTCTTGCCATTTAAAATGCCATTTAAAAAACAGAAATTATTATTTTTTCAAGGAGTAGCTCCCGATAGACATTTTAACATCAGAGCTGTTGTCCCACAGCTGATACAATAAAACTTATGTTTTATTGGGGCTGTCATAAATATGAGCAGCTTTATTGAACTCCAGGGCATCGCAAATTATTTGAGGTGGAATCCCGTTTAAATAACCAAACGCGTCTATCACTGATATCTGGTTTGGATAAATGATGCTTTGTTAAAAATGAACTAGAAACATATCGTGGCCACTTCTGTGCTTAACATCCAGCAACCCTTTGAATAATATTCCACGGGTGATATTTTGCCGCAAACGTTTTCTCAGCTATTTTAAAAACTATGTAGAAAAACGTTTAATGTAAGGATAAATTAAATAAATAAATTCGTATTACCCTACAATTACCCAATTCTTATTCTGAAGGTACGTTTTATTTAATACGTAGCCTGCCGATAATTTAATTTAAATTTCCCATATTGCTTAATTTTAAGTCTACTTCAATATTTCCGATAATACTATTTATAATCCCGATAATTACTATTTTAAATTCCCTTTTTATTTTCCCGATAATTACTACTTTAAATTGCCATTCATTTTCCTCATAATTACTATTTGAAATTTCCTTTCATTCTCCCAATAATTTATATTTTAAATTCCCTTTTATTATCCCGATAACTACTATTTAAAGTTGTCCCAATAAATGATAGTTTCCTGGTAATGTTAAATTTAAAACCTAAATTTTTTTGGTATATTTTAAATCTAATACATATTCTTTTTACTTTCACTTCTCTTAATTGGTATTCTTCGATGACACTAAAAATTAGCCCTTTCCAAAACTAGCTTAGATTCAAATACTAAGAGTTGCAGACTTGTTGAAGTGAAAACTACCACATATTGTCCCGTATTTTTCAAAACTAGCCAGTTATATAGAGTTCAGTGATATAAAAAACGGAACATTATTTTTACTTTTAATGAAAGTAAGTATGGGAATAGGCTACGCACCAATGCCCCCCGCCCAAATAACTTAGACCAAAGCTGAGTCATATATCGTCATTGGCATTTTATATTGAAAAAAAGATTCCCTAGGCCTTAGATCTACAGCGAGTCTGGAAAAATTTTAATCTCTTTACTAAATTAATCAAAAATGTCTTGATTAGAATCAAGACCTAAAAAGTATTGATAAGACTGAGGTTATCACTTGTCTGAAGGATCAGATATTAATTTTTCTTTTTAATTGAAACTTAAATGCATGCTTAAGAAAAAACAACGTTCCATTACCGTTTTCCGTTGAAATAAATTATTTTACTGGTAATCAATTTCAAAAATTTACTTATCTCGGCTTTTCGACCACAATTCCATTCCCCGAAAACATTTTATCATTACATTAATTACTTTTGGGAGAGTACGTGTATGGATTTGCGTTTGAAAAGGTTCCTAAAGACGTTACATCCCCATTCGTGACCGGCACGCTTCGCAGTGGAACATTTTAATTATTCTAAAACCAATGGCGCCAAATTCAATAGGGACAGTAACATTTTTACTCGCGGTTTTGCAAAATGATGTAATATCAAGTGTACTTTAGTGAACCGTCTTATTGTTCTTTCTCATAGTTCAGGGCATGATCAGTGTTACTGCCCAATTTCTCTCTCTAGTTTCTAACAATGGTTAGAGACTATTTGATATGGCACGGCACAACGTTATATACATTTGTAAATTCTAAGTAGCACAAAAGGAAAAGAATCCATTTTTTATTTTGGTTTGAAATAAATTAACTCATGATAGTAGTTATAACGAACAGAAAGTCAAGGGAATGGCACCGGTAATGAAGAGCAAAAAGAGAGGAAAGTTACTTCAAGGTAGCAGAGGGACATGGAAGTGTATATAGTAATCTAGAATTTGTTCGTTCAAACCTTAATATATCATGAAAAATTCAAGTGACGAGGCGGCACTACCTAGAAAGATTGATTTTGGCAGATAACTGCGAAAAAAATTATGTTCTACACACACTGGGACTATGGGAGAGTTTCTGGGCCGCAGGTCGCACATGATGAAATTTCAACTCCAGTTTACATCAATTCTCCCTCATCGTACTAGTAGCAGGTTAAGCTATAGTTTGCTCAGGTCCTGTTAGTCTCGAAAGGGTTATATAGTCCTTGTCTCGAAAGGGTTATATAGTCCTTGTAACTTTTAAAAGGTTGTTGTCATGGCTAAACAGACCGCTATTACAGTTTTTTATTGTTTTACAGGTTATTTGACACGTTATCACCCAAAAGTAATTAATGTAATGATAAAATGTTTTCGGGGAATGGAATTGTGGTCGAAAAGCCGAGATAAGTAAATTTTTGAAATTGATTACCAGATAAAATAATTTATTTCAACGGAAAACTGTAATGGAACGTTTTTTTTCTTAAGCATGCATTTAAGTTTCAATTAGAAAGAAAAATTAATATCTGATCCTTCAGACAAGTGATAACCTCAGTCTTATCAATACTTTTTAGGTCTTGATTCTAATCAAGACATTTTTGATTAATATCTGTTCCTTCAGTCTTCATTTTAATTAAGAGTTTTAAGAAACTGTTTTACATTTTCAAAATCTGCACTAAGCAGAAACATATATATATAGGGGACCATAACTTTAGCTCAATCAGACATTTATTTATAATGATACTTATTAAAAAAAACGTAAATCAATAAAAGTTTGTATTCTTATTGTAATTAACATAATACAATTTTTTACAATCATTATTGAAACGCGAGGCGCCCCCTAAAAATTCCAGAAATAGGACCAAATTGACAACTTTACAAAATTTTTAAAACTGCTGATTTATGTCCGTTTAACATTTAGCTCAAAATGTCATAAGGCCATTATGAAATTCGGATATCCTTAAAACTTCATAAAGACGATCCGAGATTGTTAAGTACCTACAAGTACCTACAAGCACCCACAAGTACCTACAAGTACCCACAAGTACCTACAAGTACCCACAAGTACCTACAAGTACCTACAAGCACCCACAAGCACCTACAAGTACCCACAAGCACCTACAAGCACCCACAAGTACCCACAAGAACTCACAAGCACCCACAAGTACCCACAAGCACCCACAAGTACCTACAAGCACCCACAAGTACCCACAAGTACCTACAAGTACCCACAAGTACCCAAGTACCTACAAGCACCCACAAGTACCTACAAGCACCCACAAGTACCTAAAAGCACCCACAAGTTCCTACAAGCACCACAAGTACCCACAAGTACCTATAAGTACCAACAAGTACCTAAAAGTACCCACAAGCACCCACAAGTACCTACAGGCACCCACAAGTACCTACAAGTACTACAAGCACCGCTAGAAAGTGTAACATCTTCCATAATTTTACGTTTCGGGGATCGTAAATGAGATTTTCGGATTCCTTGGGGTCGATTCATATTTGAAAAGTATTCACTAAATCTAATTCGGATGAGTAGGTAATCAACCTTGTTTTCAAAATATTGCTACTTTGATTTAAACGGAGATAATTAATGGTCGAGTATCAAATCTTTGTTGACATAAAGGGTTGTCCAGACTTAATCATTTTGCGCCTGTGTATCTTCACTTTGCTTGTTTTTAAGATGGTGTTACCGTCCACATTGGGTTTTTCCAACCTTGCGTCCTCACCTCGCTAACATTCAAATTTCTTACGTGTAGACCAAGAATTTCGCACTTTCGCTAGATGACAAACTAACAATGTTTTGGTGAAAAGAGAGGATAGTGTTTACACGCCAACCCAGCTGTAAGTCTAGGTTTAAACAGAGAGTGTAGACAATTGAGCCTTTACCAATTCACATGGGACTATCTTGCCAAAATTATCCTCTTACTTCCTGTTTTTACCCATTGGATGAGTGCCTTGGCTACAAGACATGCCTTAATTGGACGAAAATTTCTTCTGTTTAACTGTAAATTCTTGTTTGAATACTTCACTAGTTTTAACTTCTGCAATTATTTATTACTAAAGAGCTATAATTTCAAATCTACATAAAGAAGTTTGTAGGTGGTCCTCATCTTGACTAGGAGAGGTATAATTTTGGTCTACCGCACTTGTTTAGTCTAATATTTCGATTAAATTAGAAAAAAATATATATAATTTTTAGTTGAAAACTTTTAAAATGACTCGAAATTTTAAAAACTTAACATTTGAACGTTGAAAACTTTTAGGTGACTACCAAACGATACCGCAAAATCGAATTTGGTGCTTGCCGGCTCGGTGGTCTATGGCAAGGTCGATTCAAGGTCTGATGTAGAAAATAGTACTGGGTCCTTTGCCGATTGGTCTAGCATAAAAGAGGTTTTCTAAGGTTAGAGGCCTATGATTGGTTAACCGCTTTTTCGTTCATCTGCTTAGTTTAAACTGCGGGATAGTCATGAAATTTATGGTCAAAGCTATGGAAACGTTAGACACTTTATGAGTGAAGGCTTAAAGGCTTTTGCAATTTTTGTGACCGGCGATGACGATTCAATATTTTTTCGAAAGATCCCTTTTCGGCACACATGAAATTAAAGTTTTACCTCTTCTAAAGTCAAGAATTGATCATATTAGAGAAAGGAATATTTTTTCAAAAGGTATCTATCACGCTCAACGATGTCGGATAAAATTTTGATTTTAAAAACATTTTCTAGCATATTCCTATATCTATTTTTTAAAAAAAATTGCGATTTTTCCAACCTCCTGAACTCCTTTCTCATACAAATATGATGAGGCCCAGTTAGTTTGTAAATCGTTTTAATCACATCAGATTTAAAATATAACATTTACATAAAGCGGACACATTCCATCTAGAATAACCAAAAATACAATATATCATATAAAAAGGTGCCGGAGATATAAACCAGTACTGCGAGATATTTATAGGAAGGACGTGAAAATGTCATCACCTTCGCTTAGATAAAACGCACTGCGCTATGCCCGCCTATTCACTTACATATACCATGCCGGAAATTAGAGACGAGTCGGGTCGACTTTCTTTTCGACCCGACCCGGCCCGAGTCCAACTTTAAAATTATAACTTAACCCGACCCGACCCGACCCGAAAAAACAATTAAAATAAAAACCCGACTCGACCCGACCCGGAAAATTTGAAATTAATTTTGCCCGACCCGAAACGGGTTCGGGTCGGGTCGGGTCGAAAAAGCCCGATTAAATCGGGGGCCCGACTCGTCTCTACCGGAAATCCACATGTGTAGAAAGCTCTACGAGGATATCCTACTGAATAGGAGTAAAAATACTTTCCATACGCCTGAGTGTGATCCTCTATTGCACAACAAATCGGGTAAAACGTTTATCCTTAGGAGCTGAAAGCACGTGGTCGGTTCTGAACTTTTGACAGTCTGTCAGGTTTGACTTTAGGTATAAGGTTAGGATTTAATTGTGCGACCTAAACATACAGTCTATTTTCTGTTTCCTGCCTTGTAACAGGTTTTCTTTCCATTCATTTTAAAGTGGTTTGTTTAAAATAGAAATAGTATTGGAACGATTTGGTATACTGCTATAGGATAGAATCCCAATGGACCGAATTCAGATTTCTACAATTGTAGCCAAATTTAAAACAATTTATTGCCCAAGGAGTGATTTTCTGCTGAATGGGAATATTTATATGGAAGAGCTTTCGACTGAATGGGATGGGTTTACACATATAAAATCATAGCGTTTTCCTTGAGTTGCCGAGCTCCAGTAACGCAATGGATTAAGTGATATGGATTAAGTGATTTGGATGATCGAAGAAGTTAAGCAGCATCGAGCGCCGTCAGTACTTGGGAGGGAGGTCTCTTACGTTAGGTTAGGTTAAGTTAGGTAAGGTTAGGTTAGGGTTAGACAATTTCAAAAATGGAACTTATTAACTGAAATTTATTGAAGAATGTTATTGGTGAACATACATATTATTTACTGCAGTATCAAGAAGTTTAATAAGATTATCAATTTTATTGTCCGGTCTGGTCTGGTTAGGTTAGGTTTGGCTAGGCTAGGTTAGGTTAGGTTTGGTTAGGTTAGGTTAGGTTAGGTTTGGTTAGGTTAGACATTTTCCAACAATGAAAATTAATTGCTAAAATTTATTGAAAAATGTTATTGGTGAACATAAATATTATTTGCTGCAATATCAAGAAGTTTAATTAGAAAATCAATTGAAAAATAAGAATGAAAGGTAAATTCATGATTGGAAAACCGCCCAAAGTGCGGTATTTGGTCTAATGGAATTCGGTCGAACAAGACATTCGATCCAAAGAGATTCGATCCAATGGTAGACAATCGATAGATATTGGAAAATCCATTTATGTATATCAACGGTTGCAACAAGGCTTAGTTTAAAATCATCATGCCAATTAAGCGTACAGCTTACTGTGTAAATTTAGCGAAAAGGAGGACGTGACATGAATATTACGGTTCCCTACTCATTGGGGTACGACAGGCTGAGATAGGAGATTGCCCCTCCATTTGTCGCTTATGTGGACAGGCCGAGAAAGACACGGAACATGTCCTATTAGAGTGCCCGGCGACTATTTCTGGCCAGGACGTATTGGCATGGCGGTCACTAAACCGCGGTAAATCCCTAGTCGATATACTTGGTGTCAACGGCACATCCTGGAGCTATCAACTGGTTAGTCGAAGCCTTTCTGTGTGGTGGGCCAAAAAGCAAGCTTGGAGAAGGGATAACCCGCAGGAACAAAACGCTGGTTTTGACGGATGGGTGTTCTTTCGTCCGTAAGACCACAAGTCTAACTCTTAAACCCGAACATTGCCTCCGTTCCATTTGGATATTTTCATTTTTTAAAGTCTACAATAGCAGTGTACCTAATTGTATCTTATATAATTTGTAATATTTTGCACTTTTCTTTTTAAATATTTTGCTGAGCTCCTCTGACTTTTTAGGGAAGCCGCCCCGTTTTAAAGGGGTGTACTATGTACAGCTATCATAATAAACCTATAAACCTATAAACCTTTCAAATATGTCTTCAAATAGCACGATATTTTAATTAAAAAACTAAAACAAAGTCATTGTGACCTAGCTGTAGCTGGAAAGAATAAAACAGCCTGAGCTAGGAAGATCTGAAAACTACTTTCCATATTTTTTTCAAGGAGTTTTAATTGACTGAATCATGGGGCACTCGTTATTGAATTCCAGCATGGTGAATTGTTTGCTCGAGAACTATCAAATGCTTCAGACCAACACCTTTCTTTTTGGATATCCCTCAATACTGCCAACGGTTGACGTCACTTCATCAAATTATGGACCTCTAATGTACAAAAGAAATTTTGTGGAATCTGCTGAATGCAACAAAACGTTTCAAGCTTAGTCCTACGATAAGCCATAGAACTAAGGCTTCAAATTGGAGCCTCAGTTTGGTAAAAACCTCATCGTAAATGTTCGATGTGTCTACCATCGTAGTGGAGGCACTCTTCAAGACGCCCGTCTACGTATTGCAATGCATTTTCAAGCACTAAACTCATGACGTTCTCGTCGAAGAGGGGTCCAATAATTCGGTGTTAAAAGAATGCCCATCCAAACATTTAACTTAACTAGCAATTGATGGTAATGAGTGGGAATTTTGTTCGGTTCAGTAATGTACGTTACGCAGGTTTACCGTACCATCTCTGTTTAATGTAGCGTCGTCTGAAAACAGTACCGATCGAAAATATAATGGATAGTATTCAATAAGTTCTCGCATGGTAAGATAAAGGTCTTGTCGTCTTGGGTAATTGTTGTAATAATCATGTTAAATTTTTCCTTCTTGGAATAAAGGTGACATTTTGCTAAGACACGAGACTAACTAAAGTAATTTTATCTTAGTTGCTACGTTACGACGAGCATTTTTGATTAAGCAACACCATTTCCTCTAGGTGCCACAGACAGTTTGGACCTTCTGCTCCAAAGATATTTCTAAAGCAACTTTTATGAATTGCTTTTTTAGTCCAAAGTACGAGATTACAGGTGTTATCGCCTTTCAAACAGCCGTGTTAGTAGAAATGTATCAGTAATGGCCGGCAATACCGCAACGTTGAGCCAAAAAACCACGATGGTAAATGTTTGGACCTATCGGATAACGGAATTGGAGGTCCAAACATTCAGCGGTGTCACGTGTTAATTTGACCTTCACCACAATAACCATCATGATCTGCTCAAAACGGCAATCATTGTACACTCAACAGTAAGGTTTTAAGTTCCCTTTAGAGATACAGGGTCTGTAGTGTAGCAGCTAATTTCGAATTACAGTAGTTTGTCTCGTGTCGTATCAAAATTCTAGCCTCCTCGAACCAGGACTAATTGGACAAGACGTATATTTTGGGTGAATGTCACGGTAACGTTCCTCAAGCGATCGTGCTTCATGCCAAACAATCAAACATTTACCACAATGCCGACATTGGCAACAACCATCGTGATTTCAGTGGTTTTGTCTTGCATGATCGTGAACGTAGAAGATACTGTAGTCTGTAATGAGAAAAGGACGTCCTAGTACGTTTTGAAACCAATCCCTAATATCTCTTTTGTACCTTCTCATGAACCTAAATTCCAAACATTTATTAACAACCTGTATTAGAGGTCTATAATTTAATATAGTGACGTCATCCATTGACGGTATTGGGAGTTGTCCACAAAGAAAGGTGTTGGTCTGAACTCGTCCACACCATAAATAGCTTTATATATATTAAATATCGTTTCTCTAGGCAGCCGATGCCAACTAATATCATTATTTAAATGTGGAGTTTTTAATGTCCACTATTGTTATTAATTGAATTAATATCCCATTTTCCAACTTTTAGCCATTTAAAAGTACACTTCTGCTAGATAAATGTCTAATATTGAAATTTTTCGATATTTATAAACAAGATGTGTAGACAAATGTGATTATTTCCTTGTCTTAGGGGCCAATGTTAGGGAGTTGGGAGCACAAATATCCGTAACTAAATGCTGTAGGCCCCCATGTTTTTCAACACTTGCCACTCAGTTTGACGAAAACCATACACCATTCAGTGACACATAAACATAACATTTTCGAAAGAAGTAAATCAGATTGAAGTTTATATTGTTACTTTACTATAATTAATTCCATTTGAAGTCAAATTTGAAATAATTTGTCACCCACTTTATTTAAATGAAGTAATATTGTCTTAATTATCAGCTTAATTTATCATTACCTTCAATGATCTAATAGACTTTGACATTATGGTTTAGGTGTGGACCATATTCGCCATTTTGTTCGTGTTCTTTGTATTAGTGTACACCTATCTCACCCGTTACTTGGAGGAAAACAATGGGGAAAGTATACTGGATACATTATTAAACAAGCTTTTTTCAGACAATAACTCTGCTTTTCGGTCAAGGTAAACAAAAACCGTTTTTCAAAATTCTTAGTTTTTAGAAGATAATTCCTAATTTTTTAGCAAGGGTCACTCTGTACTTTATCTTCCTTTCGGAACTTAATACTGAACAATACAAGTTGGGAAAACCAAAATATTACCTCTCCGAGTCAAGAGGTCTACTACTACAAACTTATTTACCTAGATATGGAATTATTTCTCTTTTTTTGAAGTAAAAATTTACATATTATTGAAGCAGTATTCCAAGCATTGCGAATATACAGTAAAGCAGACGACATTTTACATCAAATAAGGATAAATCTTGGACACATGGAAATCAGTCAATGGGGAAAAGAACAGGAAAGTGTATAAATTTTGGAGAGATATAACCTTTATGTGTTTGTAAAGGCCCAATTGTCTACTCTTCAGCTGTTTACCCGATTTACTCATAGCTACATTCACAACTGGTTTGCAGTGTAAACACTATCGTCTTGTCTCACCTCAACAATGTTCTTAGTTTGCCAACATGCGTGTTAAGGTTAAATAACACCAAAGCTGATTTGTGGTTAGACGCACTGAAAGTCTTGCGCACCATAAAAAGATTGAACACTCCGTAGCTACTACCCGTTTAACATTAGCTCTTTCACTGGTCTAATTGCCACCATGATCTTTTCTTTTATTATAATATCTAACCCTGATTGTTCAAACGTGTATTTAACTTTCGGCTCACTCTAAACCGTTAATGTCTCTTCAATATAGACACGAAAATCAAAACCCATAGTTTACTACACCTTGGGCCTCAATTATACACTCTTTTGTTTACTAAGCCTATTACGGTTAATACTTGATTTAACCGACAGAGTGTAAGCCTTAGCGTTCATCTTGTAAAAATAAAAGCATGGATTATTCTATATACAGATGTAGTATAGCTTAAGTAATATATAAACAGCCATTTCAAATAATAATATTAAAAAATGTCCTTGGAATATCAAAACGAAACAGAGCTTTCAAGCTACAAAACTACTAAAGGCATCGTAATTACGAAAAACACATATTCACTCAGCACCGGGTACACTTTATATTATGGAAAAAGGGAAATTAAGGTTCTGTATGATTTCTTAACCCCCTCAACACTAGGCTAACTGCTAACGCGACGCACTAGTGTAACAATGGACGGACACACACAGACAAAAACATAGACTGCTTTTTAACTCTTTCCGTATTAATTTTTGAGTTGAGAAACAAGATTATCTTAAATATTAAAATAAATATAATTAATATTAAATATTTTCTTAGTTAGTTGTTCGCCTTATTGAGCGTTACATCGTTTTGATTAATAACAATTAAACATTCTTGAGAGACTTGACTAATATTGGCGTTTGAAATGAAGCATACGCCGGTTGCTTCGCCTTACTCAAATAGGTAGTATATAAGGGTGTCGAACTACAGTAAAAAGCAAGAACAACCGCAATTGCGAAAACCTTTGGTGGACAACCCATCCTAGGGAGGCTTGACGTTTCTCGTAACCCTGGCTGATCGCCGCGAATGTCTTAAACCAAACGATGACGATGGAGTTAGAAGCCAATGAGACAGATTGGTGTCTATGTGGAATAGACGGAAGACCAGTAGATGGTGGTGTTTAGAAGCCAGTATGTACAGACTGGTGTCCAAGTGGGATGGACAAAGACCAGAAGATGGTGGTGATTAGAAGCCAGTAAGTACAGACTGGTGTCCGTGTGGGATGGACAAAGACCAGAAGATGGTGGTGTGAGAACTAGAATAGAGGAGCCATTTCCGTGACCGTGAAAGCAGTTCGGAAATGGCGAACACGTTTGCTCCGATTTGGTAACTGCGAACGCGGTCACGTGGGTGTAACAACAGACACACACACATGATCGTTACAGAACCTCTCCGTGACATACGTCACTCGGAGAGGTAAAAAACAGAAAACCAAACACCTTAGAACTAGGAAATACATAATTTTCATGAAAGTAGAAGACCGCCTTTTACCCTTGAATTCATTCCCCGGTGTATCCACGGTGCTGGACTGTAAGAGTTTTTGTGAGTCAAAGCTAGCAGACGATTTTTCAGTATATTGTTGATTCTTCCTATGTTAATGACTGAATTTTAGTTTAAAAATGAGTTCAAAAGTGCCAAAAACTATTTTTAAAACGGCTATTTCGATTCGCTTCTTCATGAACAGAAAATAATTTATACAAAAAAATTCTCAATTTGTTTTGTTTCGAGACTTGCGAAGAGAAACTAAACAATTATAAAAGGGATGCATCAGAAGGGTTGAGCTCCCAAATATTTCTATGTATCTTTTACACGATAAACTCCATGACATTAGACCAGGTAAAAGTCACAAAATAATAGAATCCCATACTTTACTAACAAGTGGCAATATAAATACAATTCTAGTTACAAAAAATAATTGTAACAGGAAAGGTTAGTGTGAAATGCTAAAATGAGGTCCTGGCTAAATAAAGAGGTGATTTTAGTTGGTACATTTTACGTGAAACTAGAATTTATTTTGATTACTTTGAAGGTAAAGCTTTCTCAAAAAGAGAATGAAGATTATTTGTGTAATTGGATGATTGCAAAAGATATATTTACAGCCAACTGTTCTTGTATGGCCGGGCTGGGAGAATCATATTCTCACGTGGATGCAATATTATTTTTAATTGATTTAGGTGTCTCAATTTTGGAAAATCAGTTTTTGACTGAAAAATTTATTAAATGGCTTGTGCCTCATTTAAAATAAGTGTCATCCAAGCGTGCGCGGTATATTAACTATTCATCAGCCAAGCATCGTAAAAAAGTTGCGAGCGATTAGTTATTGACGATATAGTACCAACCAGGCAGCAAAATAAGCAAATATCGGTTAATCGAGTTAGGGATGATGAATTAAACGAATATTCTGAAGTACAAGTGCTTTCAGTATGTCCTAAGAGGAGTTAGGGTGGGTTTCTTCTTCCAAAGTTGAAGGTTTCCCTGCTATGTTATGATATTAAATTAGCCAAAGCCTAGGCCATTTACGTCGTTGCAGTGTTAATTTAAGCCCCGCACTTTTGTACCAGAAAATCTTAACTAAAAAAATATTCTCTAGGACTGTTCACGAGCTCGAGCCAGCTCGGGCTCGTGACGAGCGAGCCGAGTTCGAGCCGAGTTCGAGCCGAGCCGAGCCGCCACTTTTGCGGCTCGATTAATTAACGAGCGAGCTTTTTTAAGGTCGAGCCGAGCCGACCCGATAGGCATCGAGCCGAGCCGACTCGCGCTCACTGATATAGTGCTTTCCTTTTAGTCTTTATTCTCTACACCAATAGCGTTCCGTTGTATTTTTACATGAAATAAAGCGTGGGGAAAAATCTCTCGTCTCTAACCTTGAGCATATTTTAAAGAGCGGGTTTTACTGAACCACTACATTCCTAAACATGGGATGGCATTTATAGTCATTCTCAAGTTTGACGTTGATAGTAGCAATTTTTTGTAAAGATGTATTTTTTAATCGAGCCAGCTCGGCTCGTCTCGATCATATTCGAGCCGAGCCGAGCTAAAGCCGCCGTTTTTTTGACTCGAGCCGAGCCGAGCTTTTAAAAAGCTCGCTCAGCTCGGCTCGTGAACTGTCCTAATATTCTCGATGAAGGGCCTTTACCTGCTGTCTTCTTTTTGAGAGCCCTTAAATTTTAGCGCCATAGTGGTTACGATATAGTATTGGTCCATTTGAGCGCCGCAGAGTTTATTTATTTAATTAATCCTGGGCCGTTCGGGACGGTGGTGCGCTGGCCCGTCATGCAAGGGAAGATACAAAAATAGGGGAGATAGAGATCCATTTCAAAGAGTGTATTTACAGCCTTGGTATGTGGTAGTCCGTTGGGGTTACGGAAAATGCAACAGAAACTCGTGCCGTAGTTTGGTCACTGGAGTCCAGTGGACCCGAACCCTTGCGCCGCGCGATCAGTACTGGAGAGTGCGGTAGCCTCCTCCACCACTAGGGAGTAGGTGGGGGCTAGAAGAAGTCTGGCGATTTCCATTCCTGGGTTGACGTGGTAATGTTTGTCCGTGAGATTGAAGAAGATGACCTTGACTGGACCTCGGTAGTCCGGATCAATGATGCCGCCCCCGATGTGGAGGTCTTGTTCGAGGAGTTCTTGTAGGCCCGTGACAATGCCCACGTAAGTGTCCGGTATGGCGAAAGCTATTTCAGTGGTTATGGCATGTCTTTCCATCGGAGCTATTGAAACCGTTTCTGAACTATAAAGCGAGATTAATCCATTGGGGTTGCTTTCCGTGGTGGGGGGAACCGCACGTCCCGACAAGCGTTGGAATTTGAGGGTTGGTAGCGCCGCAGAGTTCTCATTAATCTTGTGGCGTTTTACGCGGGAATAATATCACGTAATCAGCCGCCAAATATGGAGAGAGGGTTTTTTTAGCATGGCTAACTTAATCACGTCCTTGAACGACTGGGCCGTGGTTCTGTAACTGATTATCGTCTGCTTCAAAATTGAGAGAACTTGATGGCACAATTATAAAATGGCAGCGTCTATCTTTAGATTTTTACTATACTTTCTTCAATAGAAATTGAGGCTTCCAATTTGATTAAATAGTACTGAAATTAAGCCAATTAAAGTTTCTATAAACGAAAATTAACCTTTTCGGATATTCAGTGTCTGAAACAGAATGAATAGCAGCCGACGACAATCAGTCCGAAAAGTAATAGGGATACGTTTCTGGCAGCATTGCACCTTTGAAAATGGCGCTAGCTTTCGCCCCGGAGAATGAGCGACCGCCGTAGCAGCGCTGCTATTTCAATATGCACCAGAGCTATTTGGTAATCCAAAAAATGATATTGACAAACTCTTATCTGACCGATTTTTAAAATTACAGTGAGAAGTAAGCAATCGACCATAAATAACAATTTGAATCCTCAAACCCTAATATTATCCCAAGTTCTATGGGAAAATCAACGTTATACTGAAAATTCGTTTGCTAGCTTTGGTTGGCAGAATATTTTTCAGCCCGACACGGGGGAGAGAACGGGGAATAAATTTAGGGGTAAAAGGCTCTCTCTCTCTTATATGAAAACTATGTATAAAGTGACTTGACTTTTAGAGCCCAAGACATGATGATTCAAAATTTTAAACGGATTTTAATTTGGTTTCAAGTGATGTTATTTGGCACGAAATTTTGCTGATTTTCCAGCTTTAAAATTTCCCTTATTTGTTTCTTATAAAGTTAAAAATCGACATCTTTGACCTTGGATATAAAGGATGTGACCCTTGATTTGTAATATATCTTTCATGTAATTTAAATACGAATTGTAATGTGAAATATGAACTAGGCGAAATAATTTATGAACGCCAATTAATAATTAATAATTAATAATTTATTTTTACTTTCGTTCAGATTCGGTGTCATTCAATAAAATTAAGTTTGGATTCGGAATATTGCTCTTCAGTTGGATCCTCGGAATGTACTTGATGTTAACATTTTTCGAAAATCTTCTTTTATCCAAAGTGACCATTCCCCCGGATATTAAAAGAATCGAAACTTTAGAAGACGTCTACTTTAGTAAACAATTACACTTGGTGTCACTAGATATGGGAAAGGTTCGCTACAATTTCGAGGTAGGTGTATAGGCCTCATATATGAGTTTTTTATATATATGATAATGTTCTTCACTTGAACAGAGAACAGATGACCACATGATGAGGGAAATATACAAAAGAATTACTTTTATGAAGTCATTGGATTTAATATATAAACACGAACAAGTTTTAGAAGAATGTCACCAAGGACGTTCAGCTCTTCTGACACCCGATATCATAACGAAAGAGCAAATTCCGATATTTATTGAAGAGCTACCGTTTTCCTTTTACGCCTCTGAAAATCCATTTCTTTCCTTCTTCAGGGCGGTTCCATACAGAAAAGGATGTGATAAACGATTGTCCGATTTAATCATAACTTTGTAAGAAACCATTAAGACAATTCAAATGTCAAACATAATTTTTTTTAACCTTGCAATGAAGGGTTCGTTTCCATTCTAAACATTTACTCCAATGCGAATATTCGGCTAACCGCTCACTGTTTCAAAGCAATTTTATTGAAATGACAAGCACATCAACTATAATATTCGCGTGAGCGACCTGATAACAATTAACTACCGTTTCGCATAAATGAGCGCTCTGTAAAGCATGAGAGCGTGCCCGAGCTCACGGATCCCTATGAAATACACAGAGGTATACCCTTAAAGGGAGGGTGAAGTAGAAAATCAAGTGATTTTATATCGATTCTTTTACCAATTTTAAGGCCAGTCTGCATAGTGAAACATTCAGGAAATACTTCCGAATGATTTTAAAATTCAAATTAGGTTCAGATTTAAAGGATAATTTTAAACAAGGACTGCCGACCAATAGCGTAACGCCCTGCCTTTTTGTTAACCAAATTCTCGTGGCACGCGCCATGTCTCGCGCCACGATTGTCACGTCGCGCGCAAATTTTATCAAATCTCGTGATAAATTTCATTCGACACGGAACGTACCACGAGAATTTTGTTAATAAAAAGGCAGGGCGTTACGCGATTGGTCGGCAGTCCTTGTTTAAAATTATCCTTTAAATCTGAACCTAATTTGAATTTTAAAATCATTCGGAAGTATTTCCTGAATGTTTCACTATGCAGACTGGTCTTGTAATTAGTAGAAGAATTGATAAAAAATCACTTGATTTTCTACTTCACCCTCCCTTTAAGGGTTTTTAGACCCTTCTACGTAAGACTTGACACCCGTATGGTTAAAAGAAAAAAAATCACAGTTTTTCGCCAGATTTCCCCTAGAAGAAGCATTGGATTTTTGTGGTCCACTCCATCCAATAACTACAGCGAAGTTATGTTTAGGAACACTTCAAAATTAATAATATCTATGAGGGTTAAACTTCTGAAGTTTCATTAAGAACAATTTTAGTCTGAGTATTTTGATTAACTTTTAAAGTATGGCAAAAACATTGGTGCTGTACCAAGTTTGCACGTTAAGAACTATTTTGTCCAATTTTCGTGCAGGTTGAAAAACAAGGTTCCTAGCCTCGTGCGTGCTAAACAAGGTAACTTCGTAAATAGATGTTTCATTTGAAACAAGTGTCGCGAAATTAAATAATTTCCAAAAGTGATACTGTAATGATCAAAATAAAACGTTTTGAATTTATAAGAGTCAAAAAGAGTGTCACGCTTATGATGCTAGTGTTTTGACGTTGTAAATTTATAAAATAATAGTGAATAACATTTTCTAAGTTTTGTTAATGATTTTGGCATTATTTTCCAACTTATTTAAAAAAATGAATTTTCAGTCATTACATTATCCCTTTGAGGATTCTCGTTAGCATGCGCCAAGCTGGGTCTCGTGTTTTCACAAACCTTACTGAGTATCGTGAACTACGAGTGAGGTTAATTATAAAGTTTTAAAAAATCCTAAGTCTTTGTTAGAAATTTCCCCTTACAGTGGGAACGCAATCTCTCATTTTTGTTGTTTCCGTAACAGATCATTAAACCAAAAATATATTCGCTGAAGTAACAGATATTAACATTGTTAGTTTTGTAGACCTTAATTTAAATTATCAGTTATTTTAGAAAGACTAATCTTATGTTTTTTCACCGTTTTCAATTACCAACATTATTTAAACTGTACATTTGCTCTCCGTTTCAGTTCTAGAAAGAAATTGTGTTCCTCATGGATCTTTAAAGGAATAGTACTTTCGATTTATATATAAAGCTCATACATATATACCTAATAACTTTTGCCAATATTACTTTTTAATAGTTGTTAATACTTGGTATTCTAAAAAAAAATAATAAGTTTCTTTTCATATTCAAGTAGACACATACACATCACTGTTAATTGAAATAAGGGATTATAAAACTTACAATTGAATACTCCACGGATTTTATGAAATATAATTTCAGAAATTGGTATTTTGGTTAAGAAACGAAAATGAAATTTTTTTCATATAACTTAAGTTTCATAATCATGTCTTTAATTCTGAAAATTCCAATGTCTGTTACTTCAGCGAATCAATTTTGTCCATTTAACTTTTACATATTCCTAGCTTTGTCAACAAAAGCAGTTTTTTATAATTTTTCAAGCCATCATGAACAAAAATGTACTGTAAAATAGCTCTTACATACATATAAAGCACTGTTTCGTCAACGATGTTTCTTCAATAAAGGAATAGGGAGACCTTCACTCTAGTGTAATATTCACTCTAAAAAAACCTAGTAAATGAACTATGAGGAATTAAAGTGGAACTATATAACGGAATTCTAGAGCTACGCGGCTAAGGCTAGTTCGCGCAGAAAAACATGATGCAGCAAGGTAGGCTCTAGCTGATGGAACTGGACTCACTCTGAAGGGAATAAATTCAGCCTCGCCTTTATCTGTGCCATTTTTAGAAACACTAGTGGTATTTGTTATTTCGTCATATCCTCTGATATTTCTAATATTTCGCACTGTTCGAATTTTTTTCATATTTAATATAATTCTCAAAATTTCTTAATTATTAGCAAACGTTTTAAGTTGTTTTCGTGAAATACCTCAACTTTGTATTTTTTCTTTTTAACTTCCTATGCTACTTATTTCTCCAATTTCTTTCAATATTTCATGTCGCCACTTGAATCACGATCTTCGTTATAAATTGAGTATTCCTGACCTATGTTGTGACCTGTACTTCTTGGAAATCATCATTAATTTAGAATTTGTTTTACAGAGCGTCATGGTTTAGCAGTGCTGATTTAATTCCACCAATAATAAAACTTGCCCGATTTAAATGTAATTACAAAACACCCAATATGTTCGTACCTAAACACGGCCGTGAGGAAGAAGCTGTTAAACCTCTGACTTTGGAAAATATAATTCTTGAAATCTACATTTTGTTGATTGGAATTTCAATTTCATCGGCTGTTTTGTGCTTAGAAGGAGTACTCAAAGCCATGAAAAGTAAATGAACGTGATGGAGAATCGAAGAACCACACTGAGAGAAAATATTTTACATAGACATTTGTTTGCTAACTGCGGCTGAACAGACTTATTTCAATATGAAACCTTAAAAATGTTTTGTCTGTCTGATAGTAAGGCTAAAATTCTGTCGCTTGGAAAATCTGATTGTTATTGAAATTGCCATTTCTTAAGTGTATCTGTAAATGTCATAAACGCAAAATCCAAGATGTTAACAATATTGTAATAATTAGACTACTAAGTATTGCGTAAAGTTAAAGGAAAGCACCACCATTATTAAACACCTTTTCAAATTAGTAGTATAACACCTAATAAATGCTAAAATAGTAGCAGAAAAAGTAATTAGTCTGTGTATATTATTATATTTAACATACCAAGCCATAGCACCATTTTTCTCAATTTATTTGAAGAGACTGTGATGTAACACGCAAATAGAGTTGGGATTCGCTAGCACTACGTCTAATGACAGGAAAAAAGCGAACAGCTGGGTTTTCTTTGTACATGAATGATTATGGTTGTGGCTTGACACTCGCTAGCGCCTGAAGGACCGATCACTCGGTGTAATCAGTGTACATTTGTAAGTTAGTAGGCCATTCTAGAAATTACATTCAGAGAAAATAGAACACAAGGGTGATGCCGCCATTGGAGTCTTCTCTCTCTCTCTCGCCTAGAAGCACCGCTATAGGTAGAGCGAGTTGACTAGCCTCCTGCCTCTTGTGAACTTTGGCACCGTCTGGCGGTGACCCTTGGTGCGAGGGAGGATATCACAATGGTGGCCTTACCTCTGTGTGTTTTCCGAAATGGTCTTAAAGCGTGCTAAAATGATTATGCGTAATACGTAACCGGTGTACAAGTAGCGCCAACAATGTAGAAAGGGGTGGTGACGTTTCAAATAAAGACTGAGTTATGACCAAGAAATTCTAAAGCACGGAGAGGGAAATTGCAGTGCAATCTTTTAGAGGCGACAATAGAAATGCAGCACTTGCATTTCAATTAACGAAATTAAATGTATAAATTCGTGCAACAACCTGGTTTGGCATCCACTATTAAATATTTATATTTTCCATTCGAATTATGTCAAAGTTCATTTGCTCTTTTTAGAAAGTCAGTAGAATATTTCAAATATTCAATATTGATCACTCAACACGTACTCCCGTCAAAATAATTAATTTTATGATAAAATGTTTTCGGAAAATGTAATTGTTCTTAAAAAAGCGTAGATATGTAATTTTTTCGATTAAAGGAATGGATCGATTAACAGTAAAATCAGTTCAATGAATTTAATATTGATTAAGGATTAAACGGATAAAATAACTAAAACAACTGCAATATCTGAGACTTCAGTCAAATGAGAAACCTCACACATATCGTTCGTTTTTTCGGACTTGGTCCAAGCCAAGACATTTTTTATTATTACAGTATAATATGAGCACTGTAAACATCAACTTCTGTTAAACTTCCTCTACAAAAAGACAAATTTTCTTGGATCATGTAATATTCAGGTATTTTAGTCAAATTTGTCTTTAATCTAAATTATTAATCTAAACTTTATTACCTTTTGTTCATTAGGGATGATATCCGCTGATTAGTTATTAGGATGGAGCTCGAAGTACTGGCCTATATTCTTTCAATACGTCCACGTAGCGCGAGCATAATAATAAAATTTCTTATAAACTACCCCTTTTGGTTTTGGAGTTCAGAAAGAATGGTCAAAAGGTATTGGGCCGCCATTAGTGTAATAAGGTCTAAAATTTGAGGTTGTATTAATTTTAGATAATTATTTAAAGCCCATTTAAATATGCAAAGAATTGAGGTGCCATTACGGTTTTTTTAAAACTAGGATTTTTAAGCGATTTGGCGATTTATTAGTCAACGTAGTTTGGTGAACACGACATGGTGCTATTGCTCTATAATAATTCGGTATTTTCCCATTGCGCAGAATTCTATTAGACCAAATCCCGCCAATGTTTCTAATGAATTAAGCCCAACGGCGGGTTAGGTATTTAAAATACAAACGACTCTATTTGTCGAAAACGGCGACCCCAAAAATGCTTTGTAGTTTAATTTCTATTAATGTCGTTTTTTAATAAAAGCGTTTTAAATACATTTTTACTGACTTGGAAACGCCACTATTAAGTTAAGCTAGGTTAGTAATATTTTATAAAACACTTAACAATGTTACGCCTTTTCCAAAATATTGATGTTTATCTTCATTGTCTTCTCAAATAATATGCATTTTCCAAAAAATTACTGTTAGGTTAGGTTTGGATAGGAGGACGTCTCTTCCTCTTTGGAGCGGTTATACACTTAAATTATATTAAAAAGGCTGAAAGTATTTTCATGATGAATATAAAAATTAAACGCCACTATTTGGTTAGGTTAGTAATATTTTATAAATGACTTGACAATGTTACGCCTTATCCAAATTATTGATGTTACACATGAATACTTTTATTTACTTAACTGGAAAAACGGTCAAAAACTGTGCTCACAGTTATTGTAATCCTTCAACTGATCCCAAAAGTCTTACCTATCTTCCATGGACCTAGTTCTTCCATGATATTTGGACGTTTTGGTACTACTAATAACAGGGGGATGTAACAAGCGCTGCCGCCTAAGGGATGCGCAAAAGCACGGTGAGCAGGGGAAATATGGCCGCGCCCGTAGAGCACGAACCTTCTGTAATGGACCAGAATCTTAATGGTGGATCCCGGATTAAAGTTTTTTTGCTTAAGGGTTAAAGTGTCCCAAAATAATAATGAAAGAAAAAAGCTAGCAGACGACGAGGTCTTGGAGAAAGATGGTATAGTCACTACAGTGTAAACAATCTATTTAAAATTAAAGTTTAATAAAGTAATCAAAAATAGGAAAAATTAAGATTTGCGCGTTTGGCAATTGTGAAAGTGATTCAAGGAAATTAAAATGTAAAACTGTAAGTTTTGTACCCTTCCCAAACCGTTACGTTTGTCTACGTTGTACCGTGCGAAAAGACGGGTCACTGCGCAGAGACGTTGTAATCAGAAAAAATCTCCGAGTCTCTGGTCCTTCTAGATTGATGGTTCATGCGCAGAGACACACGAAAGCAATAGTAGGATACACTTAGAGCTTATTTAAAGAACTGTTGACATGCAAAGCTTAAGCCTACGCGAAAACATTTTATGATTCTTAAAAAGCTTACAGTTTCTACTCTTTGGTTCATACTCATAAGGTAAGTTAGTGACAATTAAAATAATTAATATCAATTATATTTAATTACTTAAACCTCTTAATTGGGCACATGGCCCTTGTCTCGACTCGGAGAGGTTTACTTTAGTTTCCCAACTTGTTTTCTCTATGACGGGGATTATGAGAGGAGATTTTCTCTAGAGAGGGGAGAGGTTGTACTCTTTTCTAGGAAGGGGGAAAGCTCGGTATGCAGGCAGCGGTTAATGGAAATTTTACATCTGCAAGAGAGTAAAGGTATTGGCGGAAAAATCGAGGTAGTTGATTTAGTCATTTAAATCCTAGCTCACAAACAACACTGACTTCCTTAGAAAACACTTTGTACGTGTTTTTCAATATTAATGTGAAACTATTAGCACATTTCACCCTTAACTGTAATAATAGTTGCACTTATCTTACCATAAACATGATTTTTACAGTTTTACAAAGATGTCATTCATTCGCATATCCGTTCGCTCATCTTTGTTTCTTATCATCGTGATGTTATCCGTTTTTAGTCTGGTGCAAAATCTCAAGTCTGACGGTAATTATCAGCTCATTTATCAAGGGAAATAATGAAACTGACCACCAGCCGAGGTTCCAACCCTCTATAGAATTAAAATATGCTATATTGAACCCAATACGTGCAAAATGCTAAAAGATACATCAGTTGATCTGAGAGTGGCAACCATAGATTTTCGCGTTCTAGAACTTCTACAGAATCATTCTGAGTGTTTTTATTAAGCTACAGGGGGTAGTTGTAGCGGGAATAGAAACAGATCAATTTCAAACAATGACTTCATCAGAACATGATTTCTTTTTGTTCCTCTAAGAAGAATCACGACATGAAACATCTAGTAAGTTTCTCTGGTTTTTTTCGATAATTTATTAGTTTAAGCTTAAAAGCACGTTTTTCTATCCTTCCGCTACGAAAAGATGGTACGTTTCTCGTCTAATCTTATTATGAATTATGATTTAATTCTAATTTGAATGTGTTCTTTATCTATCAAACAAATTGCGCCATGAACCAAAGGTAAGTTCTGCTTATTATTGGTTTAATTTCACAATGTCAAGTTTAAAAACATAAGGAGGTAACAGTTATGACCCTGAAATGTCACACCCATCTATCTCTTACTGGAGTTTCATACCCCCTAACGGTTTGAAACGGTATTCTACGCGCAAAAATGACAACCAGAGATGGGCTGCGTGACGTCAGACTATCTCTTCCCCCTTGCCAGTTATGGCCTCTCAATTTTATCGTTTAACTCAATTTTATCGTTTAACTTACCTAAATCATTGTGATGTGATTAGTTCTAAAGTATACCGATCATATTTCCATAATTCATGTTCAAAACAACTTCTACGGTTTAATTGAAATATTTCAATTGTGTATTTGATTATTCCGAGTCCTTCATTATTAATCGTATGTTTAATTTGAAGACAGGATTCTTTTATTTTCATTTTTAAATGTTGCGTTTTGTAAAGGGAGTAAGATTTATAATTTTATTTCTACAAATACGGAGCCATACTGAAAGTAGAAGGAAAAAATTATCTCTCATAGTTGAAGTCGCGTTTTAAGGCATTTTCAAGAGAACCAGCGAGATACCGATTGTTTTGAAGTGACGGGCCAAACTTCTTGGCGAATAAGAGGATGGTTCCTTTCATCTATTTTTTTATATGGCTCCCTGATATTTAATATTTCTATAGTTATATAACAGTTTCGTTTGTAATTTTTGTTTTAAAATTTTGATTTTCATAGTCCGTAAGATTTTTCATTTTATTTTAGTTATTTCTCCGTGTGGTTATGTAATAACAAACGGGGTTATGCGCTGAAACCCAGTTATTTTATAATTTTGATGTTTAGTGTAATGCACGTAAAAAGGCAGAGCACGCGATTTCATGGATATTGCTATTGAAAAGCGGACTGGTAAAAGTGACAGCTTTGATAGTTGAAAAATTGTGGGACAAGGACGGTTCGGTATAAAGCTCGGGCTCTAAAAGGAGCTGTGAATATTGTCTTACATTAGTTTGTAGAAGTGGTGAATAATTTTTAAACTCGTCCTGGAAATGAAGAATTTCACAATGTTTGATAGTCCCGTATTCCTGAAGCAAGTTTTACGAATTCAGAATCAGTTATGTAAACATATACATGTATACATATACATGTATAGTCTCGTTTTCTTTCTTCCATCATAAATTTGAAGAAATTGTAATTCCGGTTGCATCATAAATTTGATAAAATTCCAATTAGAGCTTCACCAATGTTTTATCGAATCCTCTCGTTTCTGTCAAAGTTTGAATTTGGTTTTGTAATGGTTTGATTACATTTCAAACACAGAATAATCACTGTTTACACAGTGTTTAGATGAAATTTGTCCAAATTTTAATTAGTGCTTACACTGTGTTTTGATCAAATTAAAATCAGTTTATACCGTGCTTTGATAAATAACAACATCGAGGTTCATTATGTTACTAAATCATTTTCTGTAAAACCATTTCCTATAGGTTCATAATATTATAATTGTAGAATATTTAGATGAAATTGCGTGCACGAAAGGGTTTCATCTCTTTGCTTATCAGGATGTGAAGGGGCACTTAAAAACAATTACTAAATGGTGCTGAATTATTGTGATAGAAATCAAACTGAATTTGAAAATGTTTTTTTAATTCTGCAAAATTAAATAAAATAATATAATCACGTTATAATTATAATGTTAAAATTATCACGTTGTAATCATCATCAAAGAATAATAATGTTTTAATTCATCATTTAAAATTATCAATCTTTTAAAATTCCGAACTTTGAGGAATAAATTAGTATTTAGTTATTGTCAAATTTTGTTGGAAGTATTGTGATATTATCAAATACGGATAAAGTTTAATTTCATTGAGAGAGATATTATCAAATACGGATAAAGTTTAATTTCATTGAGAGAGATATTATCAAATACGGATAAAGTTTAATCTAGTAGGGTGAGATATGATCAAATAGGGACAAAATTTAATTTGATAGGGCGAGATAAAATCAAATATAGATCAAATATTTATACGATATAGGGAAATGTTATTAAAAGTCCATCAAAGTATACATTATAAGTAGATTCTTATCAGTATATGATAGAGTTAACCTTGGCCGAGTTTAAAACTATCAAACTATCAAAATTGATCAAAATTAGATCCAACAAGCCTTATGAAAATTTTGTTTGATCAATTATTATATCTTTTGGTATTTTTTTTATCAAATTCCCAATATTTGATCAGGGTATTTTCGTAAGGGTTCGTAACTTTATAGCGTGTAAGTAGCCATAAGAATATTAAAAAATTAATATGCGTGGCGTGCTAGTACCAAAAACAATTGGGTACATTGGGAGGCCGCTCTGATTGTGACACCTAGAAGTTAGTTCGGTTGGAGTATTAGTGATATTTAGCAGTATTAATTTAAATTCCTAATGGCTTTAAATAAACTAAATTTAGACTTTTAAATGTTACCTCGGCTTAAAAATCTATCGTGACACGCGAACGAAAACCGATAGTTAAAAAGTGTTGGGTGGTATACACTAGAAACCACACGGAGTAATACAAAATACTTTTTGCCTCAATATGCCATCCTACTACGCTCAGTTTGATAGCATTTCCCGTTTATTTTTATCTTTAAACATTTTCTTACGATTTTGCTTTTCATAGCCAGTAAGATTTTTAGTTTAGATTTTTTTAATCAGTCTATAGTTGGATAACATTTCTCTTTTAATTATCTTTAAACATTTTGTTTTGCATAGCTAGTAAGATTATTGAGTTTATTTAGATTTTTTTAAATTCAATAGTTTAATAACATTTTCTGTTTTATTTCACCGTTAAAAATCTTGATTTTCATAGACAGTGAGATTTTTCAGTTTGTTTAAATTTATTTTATTAATTATATAGTTTTATAACATTTCCGTTTTTTTCTTTAAAAATTTTGTTTTGCAGTCAGTAAGATTTTTTTGTTACTATCTAGTTTTTTTTTAATATCTCTATAGTTAGTTAACAGTTTTGTTTTATTTCATCTATTACATTTTGTTTTGCGTAGTCAGTAAGATGTTTTGTTTATTTCTACTTTTTATAAAATATTTCTATAGTGAGATAACCTTTTCTTTTTACTTCGTCTTATTATAATGTTTTTTGTCATAGTTCGTAAGATTTTTTTATTTAAAGTTTTTATTTAATATTTTCATAGTAGTTTGATCACACATTAGTTTTATTCTTTAAACATTTTCTTTTGCATAGAACGTAAGATTTTTCGTTTTCATTCCAATTATTTTTATTTATTTTATTCTTAGCTTGCAAACATTTTCCTTTTTATTTTGTTTAAACAGCAGGTAAACGTTTTCTGTTTATTTCTAGTTTTTAATTATTACCTTTATGCGAAGTTTCCTAACAGTTCCGTTTTATTTTATCTTCAAACGTTTTGTTTTGCATAGCACGTAATATTTTTCTGTTTATTTCTAGTTTTTATTTATTACCTTTATGCTTAGTGTGATATCAGTACCGTTTTATTTTCCTTTAAACATTTTGTTTTGCATAGCCGGTAAGATATTTCAATTTAGTAAGATTTTTTATAATTTATACTATTCTAAGCTTGATAACTTCCCGTTTTTTTATTTTTAAACATTTTTTTGCATAGTCAGTAAGAACTCTCTTTTTTTTCAATTTCTAGATTTTATTCAATTTTCATATAGTTTGATAACAATTTCGTTTTATTTCATCTTTTGGAATTTTGCTTTGAATAGACGGTAAAATTTTTCATTTTATTTCAATTATTTTTTATTCATATGCCTAGTTTGAAAATATAATCCATCATATTTTATATTTAAACATTTTCTTTTGCATAGTCAGTAAGAAATTTCTGTTTACTTGAAGTTTTTTTAGGGGGTGGATTTAATTTTAGAAGTAGGAATGGAGAACGGTTAGTTTTTACTTCTGCCCGACTCATTGTGCAGTATAGAGCCTCTACCTCCAAAACGTAACGAAAAGTTTTAATTATCTAATTGGCTCATTTAAACTACGTTTTGTTGACGTTGCTGACGGGGACGGCCAAAAAACTCAATTTCTTTTTACCTCTGTCGCTATTACCCGCCTCTTCTTTCATACCCCCCCCCTTCATTGTCGGGGAAGTAGTCCGGGACTTCGACGCGCGCCCACATTACTCTGTCCCAACTTCTAAAATTAAATCTATCTCTGATTTTATTTAAAATTTCCATAGTTTGATAACAGTCCTGTTTAATTTTGTCTTTAAAACTTTTGTTTTGCATAGTCAGTAAGAATTGTCTGTTTATTTCGAGTTCAAATTTAATATTACTAACACTTTTATAACATTTTCGTCTAATTGTATCTCTAAATATTTTGTTTTGCATAGTCCGTAAGATATTTCTGTTAATTTCGAGTTTTTAATTAATATATTTACATTGTTTGATAACAGTTTCGTTTTCTTTACTATTTTGTATTGTATAGCTGGTAAGGATTCTCACAATATGCCCAGTTTGATAGCATTTTCAGTTTTATTCTATCTTTAAACATTGGGTTTTTCATAGGAGGTAAGATTTTCCAGTTTATTTCCGTTATTTTTATAATCTATGCATAGTTTGATAAAATAACCATTTTATTTAATTTTTAAATATTTCCATTTGCATAGCAAGTATGTTTTTTATTTCTTATTTTTATTTTGTTTTGCATAGTCGGTGAGTTTTCTCCGTTTCTTTCCATTACTTTTTGTTTAAATGTATCGGAAGTGAGATGAGACTAGAGGTACTGAGCTAACCAAATTCTTCACTCGGCGAAAGTGAGTATTCTTCATTACACACCAACGGTTGGCCCTCTGGTGGCGGTTTCAGAATTTCCCCTCCAAAACGTGAGACGCTCGGGGTGGTAGACGTCCGAACTAGATTCAAGCACCCGTGTCCGTGTTCCGCCACTTTAGGTTGAGGGGAAGGGGGTGAGAAATTTTTTTGGAACTCGACCAATTTTTTTCTCTCTAGTTTAGGCGCGATTGAAGCGGCATCTATTACCAATGCTAGAGCTCTTCACTTCTAGTCTCATCTCACTTCTGAAAGTATTAAAGAAATTACGCTTTCCTTTTCTAATTCTAGGAGAGCGATAGCTCTCTTAGATAAGACTTCATACTGACTTTAATGTATAAGGATGGTTTTTTGATTGGATGTAACTTTTTTTGTATCGTATTAACTGCCTTGAAAATATTCCACAGAACTACAATTCGGGCCCTCAATATGTGGTTAAAATTTCAAAAAGATCCAACCATTAGTTTATTGTATAAAAAATAAAGTTGCTAAGGGTGGTTTTCATTTGCATAAAATTAGTCAGTGTTTTTGGTGAAAACGTTAAAATTTTCCCATAGAAATAACATGGGAGTTTTTCTTCATTTTACCCATTTTGTCGCAAACCCTTTGCAATGAAATATACGTTTGTTACGTTTGGGAACGGTTTTATATCAAAATATAAACCTTTTTCTAGGACCATTTTTAAGGTTTTTGAGAAAAATTAAGTTTAAGTGCTAATTTTCATGTTTTTTAATCATCATACTTTGACTTACGTTGTTGTGGCTACGTCATTTATGACGTAGGTTTGCAAACTATGTATAGAGGGAGAAACTAAACCTTTTGGGCGATGGCCGCGCTTTGTCACCTTAAAGATTAGTTTTGAACTTTGAGAACGTTGTTGAGCTTTGAAAGATCTGATTTTAATATTTTTTGTAAGTAATACTTTATTTTGATTCAATACAAAAAAATTTAAGGGTACGATTTAATTAATAATTTACGAATTAAATTTCATTTATTGATTGCTAAGCCTCGGTCTTAGCAATAGTAGTTTTCGGCTGTACGTAATACGGTACTTAGGACATATTTACAGCTATAGCCAATTTTTTGTTTAGACAATATGTCGTCTGCTGCCTATGCTTGAGCTTAAGCCTGAAGGGAAATTTTTTCACTTTTCATATAAAAGAAGGGGCTAATTAGGTCTAATTTTATTTTTTTTCGTAAGTTAAACTTAATTATAATTTATTTCAAAAGAATTTAAATTTAGGTTTTAGCCGATAATTTATAAATTCATTGATTTTTGTAAGTATCGGTCGAAAATTCAAGACAGCAGTTTCAGCTGGTTGTTGTAGTTAAAAGACCAATTGGCCGTGTAGGGTAAGGGTTCGTTTTAATTCTCACCAGGGGCCAATGATAACTGCTATGAAGATAAATTGTTTGTGAAATAGCTGGTAGAATAAACTATTGATTAAATCACACGATGACAAAACCCTGGCACCAAACAAAGCAAAGCTGTGCTAATTAACTGGCAACTAATTGAATTGGAATTAGCAATTGGATAATTATGACTTAATTAGCAATTAGGCATACAGGCTAATTATGACTTAATTAGCAATTAGGCATACAGGCTAATTATGACTTAATTAGCAATTAGGCATACAGGCTAATTATGACTTAATTAGCAATTAGGCATACAGGCTAATTATGACTTAATTAGCAATTAGGCATACAGGCTAATTATGAAATTAGCAATTAGGCATACAGGCTAATTAAATTCAATTAGAAATTGGGCATTTATATTTCAAACTAATTACAATTACTAATTTTCAATTAATTACCTGTCTAATTAAGGTAGAAAAGAAACCATAAGTAACAAATAACATTAGAAAAGTGTCCATGGATATCCTACTCCGCCTTCGGTAATGCAAATTAGTATATTGTTTAATATCCCTCACCCCTAAGCGTAAAGCTAGCCTCACGCATTGTCTAATGTTTTGAGGGGTTCAAAAATTTAGAAAGGCAGATATTTACTTTAAAATCAGGAAATTAAGTTTTGGATCTTTTAAAAAAAACATGATAATTTAGGAAATAATTTTACTGAGCTTAGCAGGCCAGTTAGCTACACCTTTTCGACTCCACAGATGGGAGCATCTAGTGGGGTTTGTTTATTTGAAACCACAACATATATTTACTTTAAAATTCGACGAAATTTGATAGAGTTATGATAAAATTGTTTAACGCAAGTTGATAAAGAAATTGTTTAACGCAAGTTGATAAAGAAATTGTTTAACGCAAGTTCATAAAGAAATTGTTTAACGCAAGTTCATAAAGAAATTGTTTAACTCAAGTTCATAAAGAAATTGTTTAACGCAAGTTCATAAAGAAATTGTTTAACGCAAGTTCATAAAGAAATTGTTTAACGCAAGTTCATAAAGAAATTGTTTAACGCAAGTTCATAAAGAAATTGTTTAACGCAAGTTCATAAAGAAATTGTTTAACGCAAGTTCATAAAGAAATTGTTTAACGCAAGTTCATAAAGAAATTGTTTAACGCAAGTTCATAAAGAAATTGTTTAACGCAAGTTCATAAAGAAATTGTTTAACGCAAGTTCATAAAGAAATTGTTTAACGCAAGTTCGTAAAGAAATTGTTTAACGCAAGTTCGTAAAGAAATTGTTTAACGCAAGTTGATAAAGAAATTGTTTATTTATTAATATTTGTTTACAGCAATTAATGATACATTCGTATTAGTATAAATTGTTTATTTGTGTTAATAGGAGTTAAAGGGATAACAAAATGTCTTTATGAAATATATTTGTAACTTTAAAGGGCCAACGAAATAACGGATCAACCATTTTTTTAGATAACTGGAAAACTAAATGGTTGTGAATCAAAAAGAATGGAATAAGGATGGAAAAGTTACTTTATTTTTTTCAAACCATTTCCTATGTTCAAGGGGTAGTGAAATGACTGGTAAACCTTTTCTTCAGTTAAAGGGATAAAATTTATTAAAATGGATTGATTTAAACGGACCATTAATACTTCCTTAAGTTTTAAGCATAGCGGTGCTCCAGTGGATCCCCTACAAGGCGACTTTCCTCCTGAACTTAGCCCAGCCAAAACTTGGGTTCGTAAGGAAAGCCAATTTGTAGGGGATTCACTGGAGCCGCGCTATGCTTTAAGGTATAACGAAATGGCTCGGAAAGCATTTCTCAGGTTCAAAGGATAAAAAAAGGCTCGAAAACCATTTCTTATGTTAATAGAAATAAAAATTTAATAAAATGGATTAATAAGAATGGAATATAAGTTAATTAAAAAGAATGGCATAATTATGGATGAAATTAATTTATTTGGTTAAAGGCGACTCGACGCCCACCGAAGCGGTTTCCGCTGGTGGAACCGGCAACGCGTCGTCTACCATGCAACCGTATATAAGTCAACTATATATATATATATATATATATATATATATATGCTAGAGCCTTTAACACCTTTGGCTGGATTGTATGCAATATAGTTTTTATAATTCATTTTGGTCTTACATGCAGAGAATCTCTGTCCTACAATTTCAGTCTAAAGTCCCTTTCTCTCTACACTGTTAGAAAAAAGGTGTTTCATGGGTGTTCGGAAATACCTTGAGGTGTTTATACACTCTTTTTGGAGTGTTTTTTAACTGAGATGGTGTTTTCTCCGTAAAAAGGTGCTAGTTGATTCTTTTAAGGTATTTTTTAAGGAATGGTGATTCACTGGTACGTAGACACACCTTTAGGTGTTAATTGACCCTTATTAAATTGTTTTTAAACGGAAATAGTGTTTTTAATATAAGGCGGAACTGTATGTAAGGCGGAACTGTTGCGTGGCCAGCAAGATCTCCCGATCTCAACCCATGCGATTTTTTTCTTTGGGGCCATCTCAAGGACTTGGTATACTGAAGTGAAGTTCGCGATGTCGAAGATTTACGACAAAGGATAATTGATGGATGTGGTAGCATCCGTAACACGCCAGGAATCTTCGAACGTGTTCGTGAATCTTTCAAACGACGCACGCAAGTTTGATTAAACGTTGATGGTGCCCATTTTGAACAATTTTTGTAGAACAATGTAATTGGGTCTCATTCGAATTATTGTAAAAGAAATGGGGTTCGATTCAAATTATTGTAAAAGTAACGGGGTTCGATTCGAATTATTGTAAAAGTAATGGGGTTCGATTCGAATTATTGTAAATGTAATGCGTCTAATTGAAATAAAGAATAAAAGACTGGTCAGTTACCGGTACAACTGAACAAACAAGTAACCGATATCTGAGCTACTTTCCTTACCTTTAATTACAATCATTAATAAAAACAAAGGGATTAACGCTTTTGGCCGTTTAACACGTTCACGGTCTTCCACTAAGCTTTGAACTTATTTCGATCATTGCCTTATGCTCAATAATCGAAAACAATTGGGTCAAAACCACAATACTTGTGCTATAATCCTGCAAAATCTCCTTGTTTTTTCGGCCTACTTTTGAGAGCCCATAACGTCGCAACGGAGCGCTTTACCCCAAAACGTCATAGGACCTTTCGGACTCCTTTTGACCCAAGGAACATGCCTGTTAATTTGTGCCAGACTTTCCAGAAACACCCTGTATAGTTGAGATTAATGTTAAAATCAGGAACACCTACCGTTATATACTACTTCACAATCAGTTACCTGATTGATATCATTAAAAACCGTTATAAACAAAGTTGCTGTATTATCTTTGTAAGTGAAACTCAATTTCGAAAAAAACTTTCAAGATGGAAAATTTCTCAACAAAAAATTATTTTTCTCGGGCTTCTTCAAATATCTTTGCTGCATAGACTTAATATGAAACGAATTCAAAATTAACGAAAATGTCAAGTATTATTTTAATCCTTGATCTATTAACAAATAACTTTCTATTTTTAAAAGAGTCGGCCCTTTGTACTATATTTCCACCATTTGAAATGAAATTTATACTAAAGATCATTAATATGGACATTTTCGTGTTGAGCTAAGTAAATTTTATATAAAATGAAACAAAGACATACAACTCTTTACAAAGTCTTTGCGTTTAATAAGACCCTTCCAAAAAAGTCAAGAAATGCTAATTTAGCCTTTGAACTTACCATCCGCGGAAATTCGCAACTTTCCTTCACTTAAATTTTCCCCTTCGGAATTTGCTAAGGAACACAGATCATTTAGTCAAAGAGAAAGGTGTTGAAATATGAAAAGATAAAAGCATTTGTTTGGCTCTATGGAAAAAATGGGCCAAGAAACGCTTATTTATTTTTATACTTACCATCGTGTTATTTCCAAAACTATCCTCTTCCTCTGCAGATTGTTCATCTGTGTATTGAAAATATGATGAAAAGCTATTCAAATATTATCCTAGTCGTAACATTTTAAATGGGTCATGAAATGGTAAATTTAACATTGTACTTACCATCCGTGAAATTTTTGGAATTTTCACCATTCTTTGGAAATTTTCCTTTGGAACTTTCTGGCGATAAATTGTAAAAGTAACGATAAAGAACGATACAGTTGCAAAAAAGTTACCATTAAATTGCAAATGGGTCAAGAAATGCTAAATTCACCATTGTACTTACCATCCATGAATGTTTGGAATTTTCATCACTCTTTAAAATTATGCAATTGAACTTTCTGTCGATAAATTGAACAAGTAACGAAACAGAACGATATAGTCACATGCAATGTTACCATTAATTTAGAATGAAATGCTCAAACAAATTAGATCCATAACATAATATTAAAACGCTTTCTGTAAAATCTATTGATTTTTCAAATTACTAAACTTATCACGCCAAGCCTGACACCCTATTTGATCGTAGAAGAAATTATATTTATAAATAACTGCAAATGCCAATTAGCAAACTCCGATTTATCACTATTTTAAAAGCGAGCGCACTTTGAAAAATTAAGGGTAGGATAGTGGCGTGCTTTAATAGATGAATACCTCACTTGAGATGCTATCTTATAGCGTGAAAACAAATTCCTCACGCGCATTCTTTATACATGGTAATGACGTTGTCATGTATGGGAAAGAAATTACTCTAGAGTAGTGTAAGTATGGAAACGTTATACCCTTCTATCTCTTAGCTCAGTGTCATCCCCCTACTGGGCGTGTACAGTATCACGTCTTATAGAGAGATACACCGGCTACACCCCTTTTCTAAAGGCACAAGTCTATTGCTTAACTGAGGCGTCATCGAGAATGAGATTGTGTAAAGTGTGTAACCGATTATACGTATATACCGCCCACCCCGACCCTTACCTCTTGCAGTATCATTTTAAGGCGTATTGATAATAATAAATCCGTGGATGGTTGCAAAGCTAATTAGCTAAAGGGTAATGGATTACTTTTGGTATTATCCAATGGAAAAACGTACAAAACGAAATCACAATATTTTCAAACAATTGCACTATTTTTATTTTATGTTGTATTCTTGGTACATAAGAAAGGCGTATTGATAATTATAAAGCCGTGTATTGTTGCAAAACTAATTAGCTAAAGGTAATGGATTACTTTTGGTATTATCATAAGTTTATCATGCCTCTAAGTACACAAATATGAGTTACAACTGGGCATCATCTGCAGGCTACTGTGACGTCAGAACTCGTATAGCGCTAAGATCCGAAGAGAGAAAACTTTGAAATTTCTGTCGCGGTGCAGCCACCAAGCGGTCGAGACGATTACAAAATTGGTCCCATGGAATAAAGGAGATTTTTACGTTTCGTATAGGCAGGCATTGGAGGGGGGGACGAATTTTACTTAAGCAACCCCAAAATCCCTCTCTCTCTCTCGTGAGATAGAGGCGGTTTCAGTCCTGAAACATTCTTAAAGGGATAAAAGAAACGCTAGGCTAGGCGTATAATTTTGTATTGAAGTTGAGGTGATAAATGATACGGAGAGAGTATAGGGTTTCATTAAAGGGAGCCAGAAAACACTATTGCCATAGAGTAGCAGCCATTTCTCTACTTAGAGGCATGATAAACTTATGGTATTATCCAATGGAAAAACGTAAAAAAAGGAAATCACGATATTTTCAAACATTGCACAACTTTTATTTCCCGTTATATTCTCGGTACATAAGAATGTCTGCTACGTGTTTAATGGTAAGGCAGCTTCTGGCGCGCATTAAGAAACCTGCTATTGAGAACATTCGTTCAACATCCGCAGAGGCTGGCGGCACCGCCAAGAATCTTCTCGCCAGAATAGCAAGCGTTGGAAATTCCTCCTCATGGCCTCTCCAATAGTCTAAGGCAATGTCAGCCTTTAGACATCTTGGCTGCATAAGGTATTTTCCAATTCTCCCATTGGAATCCGTTCATTGCAAGGTACGGTGGCTTCAAGGTCCAACCTATTAAAGGGCGAGTGTGCCTTTGTTTCTGGGTCAAACCTTTGGGGGGATCCTGCGCCGCTTCGAGGATTACACTCTCTCTATTTCAACATGTCGCGTGCTTTTGTTACGCACTTGATTTGGGATACAAATGTTTCCATGCTGGTTGTGTATAAGACCTTAAGATTTGAATATTAGTATAAACATGACTTACATCCATGTCGTAAATTTATTTTATTAATGTTAATTATGAACATGGAATTGTTTATTGACGTATCTATAATCAAAGTGAATCAAATTGAATATAATTTAGCAAAATTTAATTCTTCAAAGTTGGAAAAGCAACAAATCAAAATTTTACCATAATAAGATCTGATCTCTGCCTAATGATGTTCGATATTCATAATAAACATGTTCAATAGGGATAATGATACTTACTCTCAAAAATATGTTTTTCTGGGTTGG
>JAEQBA010001519.1:50469-75353 GCA_019434445.1 Phalangium opilio
TGTAAAATTGGCAAAATACCAAGGGTCATGCAAAACGCATGGCTTTCACCTATTTATATTAAAAACATTATCATATAAGACTGAAGGAAAAGTCTTAGCAACCACATAATTACCAACGTCCTATAATGGCCTTCAGCTTGTCGGTTTTTCCAAATTGGATGAACCCAGAATCGTTTCTTTTTATATCTCCTCTTAATAGGCGAACGATTCAAAACTAATAAGGATATTAGTAATAATTTTTTCCTCAATAAAAGACTTAAAAGTCTCTTTCTATGTCTTGCTGCAACCGCCATTACGACCAGTACGACCTGACTTTAATTTTACTTTGTAACCTCGACACTCGACAGTGCCATCGCGTGTTACGAACCGTAAGCTTTCAAAATTCATGAAAATGGTCAAAGCTTAAGCGTAAGCAGACGCGTATAGCGCGCGCGAAATTTAAAACTAGGCTTGCGATTTTTAGTTCTACGCTCAAGCTTCTTTAACGCTGCACGCGACCATGAAAACGGGCCTTCATTCTGAGAGAGCGGTAGCTCTCTTAGATAAGACTTCATACTGCTTTTAATGTATAAGGAGGGTTTTTGTTTGGATGTAGTTTTTTTTGTATTGTATTAATTCATTCGAAAAAATTCCACAGAACTACAATTCGGGCCCTTAATATGTGGTTAAAATTTCAAAGAGATTCATAAATTAGTTATTTATGAAAAATAAAGTTGCTAAGGGTGGTTTTCATTTCCATAAAATTAATCACACCTTTTGATGAAAAACAGGAATTTTTCCCATAGAAATAACATGGGAAATTTTTCGAAAAAAACAAATCGGTTATTCGTGATTTAGGAAAACTATACGTTGGTTAGTTTTGGGAACGGTCTTAAATTAAACTTTAAACCTTTTCTAGGACCGTTTTAAGGTTTTTGAGAAAAATTAATTTTAAGTATGTTTAATTTTAAATTTCAAAAACTACCCCAATCTGCGATATTTTGGCATGGATACACTGTTTTATTAGCAAATATCAGCGCACCAATATTGGCCCATTTTTACGTATAGTTGCCTCATAATAATCCGATTGTTTATTCTTAATGCCTTTTGGTTGAAATGGCCTATCGATAGTGAGATAAGACTGCTTTAATAGCTCTTTTCCCCTTTTTCACCCCGTTTGTGGCCGCCATTTTTTTAAGGTGAAAAATTTGAGAGTGGGTCCTTTTTCGTTGTCATTTTCATATATTTTGAGGATTTGCTCATGGATGGATTTTAAATATAATATAAAGTAGGTTTCAAGCTTTAATATAAGCCCAATTTCATAATTTTCCACCTTTTTATTGTCCCACAATCTATTTCTAAACTTGGCACTTTTTTTAGGCGGTGAAACCCGTGAAATTGCGCTAAGCCTTGGCTTACCGCTAATTTTGCCATTTAAAAAATGTTTACCTCTCGTTGCCCGTTACTTCGCCTTCTCGTATCGTCGAATTTTTAAAGTTTAGACTTTGAAAGTAGTGCTTTGTTTTCTTAAATATTACTTAATTATATAAAGTTTCATATTATAATTGCGTAAAACGTCCGTATTTACGTTTCAATGTTGTTTGTTGATGAGACGCGCCTTGCATTTCAATTTCGTTCCCTCGAAACTTCCTCCTTTAAGTTACTGGCCGGAGGCTTTTTCTTTATCGCCGTCTGTTTCGGTCGCTCGTTCAGCCCCGAAAACAGCTGTACCCTAGTGAGAAATGTTATTTACTAAAAATGTATTCGCTCAGTGTGTTATTGTGTTTGCATTTTAATGCTTCTAATCGTGGTGCCCGTCGAGGTTTACGAATACAACGTGTGTTGCGAAATGAAAATCAAGGGTGGATACTATATGATCTATGCTTTAAAAGGAATTTGACGGCGACATGCAGTCAAGCAAAACGGTATTAGGCCTTGCCAAAACTTGACTGAGCTAGTGCACCTTCGTCAGATTATCACATATCAAAGATATAATAAATTCACCCTCGGCTATCCTGTGACGAGGAGATGGTTTTAAAGTTACTAACACTCGATTTTGGAGGTAGATACTGTCTTGTGACACTTGAAGTAACGATTTAATCTTGTAAACAGACTAACATCATGAGCCCATATCGTAAATTAACCGATGTTGATATTAAAGCTTAATTGAAATACTGATACGAATTTTTTTAACTCAATGAATCTTTAATATCAACATCAACAATTATCTACTGAAAGAGATAGCTACTTATATTCCATTCAAATTTCTCGCAACATTTCAAATTAACGGATAGAAATGTGCAAATGAAGTTCAAACTGATTAATTGGGCAAATTGCTATATTGTTCACCGTTACCGATCACAGATAGATTTGCGCCCTTCAGTAGTGTTTATTATGTTTGTGAAATGGTAAGCGAAATCTGTGATTAAAGTTTAAAATAGACATGAGCAAAAACGGCTTTATTCATATCAACTCGATTACCGAATATGTAAATTTGACTAAAATTAACAAGATATTCTATTCATGGTTAAAAATCTTGTTTGAAGCAGCAAGCCATCTAATCCTTATTTACCTTCTTTTGAAAAAAAAAAAATAATAGGTTGATACCTCTTTCAGTAGATGATTCATTGATATTTCAGTTTCATTGAGTTTAAAAAAATTAGTTCCACCATTGGTTAATTTTCAATATTGACCAATCGATAATCACAAATTTAAATAACTAAATTACAAAGACCGGTTCAAAACCATATTAGTTTTGAAATGATTAAATTATAATTTTAAACATATATACTAGTTAATTCCTCGTAGGTAATTAGTTTATTGTCTTAGTGAAATTAACGCTGAATATTACATACAAAAAGTAAATAATAAATTAACTTCTAAATTTAAATGTAAAGTGTGTGCATTATTTCCCAATTAATAAAAGATATCCACCTATTTTCATTCAAATTAATTACTAATTTGTGGATAATGGATAGAAAATGTCGAGCTCTAATTGCGATATAGCTAAAATCAATCCCACTGGCTATTTATAATACAATATAACCTTTGCCCTATGTTTACTGTTTTGAATTTTATTTGTAAAATTTAGAACATAAAATAGTATTACAATTTTTTAATTAAATAATTATTAATAAATTTCAATAAAATAAATTCTGGTTAAATACATAACACTACTTTTTATTAAGTTTCTGAAATTATCAGAGCTAAATATCAAAGACACATATTTAATTGCTCTCATTTCGACACAACTGCAACCCTATAGATTCATTCATTTAATAACATTTCTCATTTCTAATTATTTAAATTCAAAGGGCTGTATTAACTTTTAATGGTGAAAACCCAGCTGACTTAGAAGTAAACAAATACCAGGCTGTCTCTAACACAACAGAGTTGGCCATTCTCGCTTATGAGAAATGAATCCTTGTCATATGCATCTCTGGACTTTAGGATCTCCAGGACTCCCAACTGAAGCAGGGTGGGAAATAGGGATTTTTTTAAAACTAGACATTGGGCCAGCGACCCCCTGCCCAGGAATAAATGAACTGGTCCATGACCATTGACCAGGGCGCGGCGTCTGCTAAACTAAAGAAGTGTGTAATTAAAACAGTTGAGATAATGTCTGGACCCTGGTTACCCTAGAATTTCCTTAGTGGTCCTGTGGACCACTGCTCCCCTCCGATTTAATTTTTAAACTGGTCATTTTCCCTGTGCCACCGCCTTATTTACAACGCTGAACTGAAGATTTCTTTTGACCGGACCATGGCCTACTCGATCACGCGCAACACGTCGCAAGCTGCTTGCGCTATAGCGCGAGTCAGGGTGGGAAATAAGGATTTTTTTAAACTGGACATTAGGCCAGAGACCCTCCTGACTTGGAATAAATAAACTGGTCCGTGACCATTGGTCAGAGCACGTCGTCTGCTAAGCTAAGGAAGTGGATAATTAAAATATCAGAATTTTAATGTGTGGACTCAGGTTACCCTTGAATTTTTTAGTAGTCTCGTGGACCACTGACCCCCCTCCGAATTAATTTTTGAACTGTAACAGGCAATTTTTAAACTCGTCATTTGCCCTGTGTTACCGCCTTATTTCCCACGCTGGCGCGAGTTGCTTTGTGTTGTCGAGTGCGTGATGGAGCGGGCTATGCCTGGAGTCCCAACCCCCGTTACTTACTACCAAAATACCCACTAGCATAGCCCACTCTTTCACACTCTCTTTTCCCGGCTACATATTTTGAAAAGGGCACTTTTTAGGCGTATTTATTAACAATCTTGGATCACCTTTGTGGACTTTTAGGGTAGCCCTTATAAATTGAGTCGGCATTGCCCTGACTATATTGTGTTTAAGGTTTATAAGCTTAATATCAAACAGACGTTAGTTAATGCTACAAAAAAGTTCGAAATTGATCATCTCGGATCGTCTTTGAGAAGTTTTAAGGATATCCGAATTTCATATTGGGCTTATGAAAAGTTTGAGCTAAAGGTTAAACAGACATAGGCTAAATCAGCGTTTTAAAAAATTGTGTAAAACTGTCAATTTGGTCCTATTTGTGGAATTTTTAGGGGAGCGCCTCGCGTTTCAATAAAGGGTTGTAAAAAATTGTATTATGTTAATTACAATAAGAATACAAACTTTCAATGAGTTACGTTTTTATTTTTTGGAGTATCATTATAAATAAATGACTGATTGAGCTAAAGTTACGGTCCCCTTTTTATATGTTTCTGCTTAGTGTAGATTTTGAAAATGTAAAACAGTTTCTGAACAATCTTAATTAAAATGAAGACTGAAGGAGCAGATATTAATCAAAAATGTCTTGATTAGAATCAAGTCCTAAAAAGTATCGATAAGACTGAGGTTATCACTTGACTGAAGGATCAGATATTAACTTTTCTTTTTAATTGAAACTTAAAGGCATGCTTAAGAAAAAACAACGTTCCATTACCGTTTTCCGTTGAATAACTTATTTTACAGGTAATCAATTTCAAAAATTTACTTATCTCGGGTTTTCGGGCACAATTCCATTCCCCCAAAACATTTTATCATTACATTACTTTTGAGAGATAACGTGTCAAAATAAGCTTTAAAACAATAGAAAACTGAATGAGCGGTCTGTTTAGCCATGACCAAAACCTTCAAATCAGTGTTGCTAATGTTAGAAAGTGGATTTTCCCACTTCCATTTTAAAAATTTGCCGCATTTCCCACACCCCCTTTTTTACAGTCATATTTATCTGGACTATTTTATCATACTAAGTTTAATATGGAATATCACTCCGCATGGCTTTGACAATATGTACAAATGCTATAAAGCTTTAAAATTCTCAAAATATGCTTTCTTTTTTTTTCAGTGCCAAACTTAAAATCACCGAATTTATTTCAAAATGTCGCTTGAAATTATTAAACCGGATAAAATTTTCGAAAATGCACTAATTTTAACTGTGCAAGTAAAATTAGTGCATTTTTGAAAATTTTGCACTATTAACCCTTGAACAGGAAAATTCCGACATTTGATTGATTTCGGAAAAATATTACTTTTTCCCCACAGAGCCTAAAACCAAACCTAAATCTCCCACGATGTGGGAAATTACCCACACATTGGCAACACTGCTTTAAAAACTTACAACAAGCACACTTTCGAGACATGTTCTGAACAAATTAGTGCTTAACCCGCTAATAGTACGACCACGGAGAATTGATGTAAACTGTAGTTGAAATATATTCATGTGCGACCTGCGGCACTGAATGGTCTCTAACCATTGTTTGAAACTAGAGAGAGAAATAGTGAGCAGCATTAATCATGTCCTGAGCTATGAGAATGAACAGTATGACTGTTGACTGAAGTACACTAGACATTACATCATTTTTCATAACCACGAGTACTTAATTTTCCGCCATTGTTTTAAAACGTATCCACTGCGAAGCATGCCGGGCACAAATGAGGGAATGTCATACACGTACTCTCTCAAAAGTGATTAATGTAATGATAAAATGTTTTGGGGGAATGGAATTGTGCCCGAAAACCCGAGATAAGTAAATTTTTGAAATTGATTACCTGTAAAATAAGTTATTTCAACGGAAAACGGTAATGGAACGTTGTTTTTTCTTAAGCATGCCTTTAAGTTTCAATTAAAAAGAAAAGTTAATATCTGATCCTTCAGTCAAGTGATAACCTCAGTCTTATCGATACTTTTTAGGACTTGATTCTAATCAAGACATTTTTGATTAATTTAAAGAAAGCTCCCATTTTAAAAATAAACAACGATATTTTGCTAAAATTCGTAAACTATTTCGGAAAGAAAATGAAGATAAACAACAAAATTTTGGAAAAGGCGTAATATCATTTGGGAAACTAAATAAATGTAAACCTCAATATTTTGGAAAATGTATTATAATATTTGGGAAGTAAATGAAGCTAAAGAACAATACTTTTAAAAGGCTTAATATTATTTCGGATCCTACATGAAGTTAAACAACAAAATTTTGGAAAAGCCGTAATTGGGAAAAATATTTCAAGAAAATGTTTCATTTACTTCCCAAACAATATTATGCCTTTTCCAAAAAATTCCATACATTTATTTTTTCCCAAATAATATTACGCCTTTCCCATAATATTGTTCTTTAGCTTCATTTACTTCCCAAATAATATTACCCTTTCCAAAATATTGTTCTTTAGCTTCACTTACTTCCAAAATATTGTTATCTTCATTTACTTCCAAAATATTGTTATCTTCATTTACTTCCAAAATATTGTTATCTTCATTTACTTCCAAAATATTGTTATCTTCATTTACTTCCAAAATATTGTTATCTTCATTTACTTCCAAAATATTGTTATCTTCGTTTACTTCCAAAATATTGTTATCTTCGTTTACTTCCCAAATAATATTATGCTATTTCCAAAATATTTATGCTTATAATTATTTGGTTTCCCAAATAATATTACACCTTTTCCAAATTTTTTTTTCTTCGTGCACGTCCCGAAATAACATTACGCCTTTTCCAAAGACTTGTTCATCTTCATTTACTCCCCAAATATATGCCTTTTCCAAAATCGTGTTGTTTATGTTCATTTACTTCCCATGTAATATTATGCCTTTTCAAAAATATTAATGTATCCATTTATTTAGTTTCCCAATTAATATTATTTCTGTTCCAAAATATTTTTACCTTCATTTACGTTCCAATATAATATTACGCCTTTTTCAAAATATTGGTGTTTACTTTTAAAATTGGAGCTTTTTCAAATATTTTTCTATCCTGGTATGAGAATTGTTAATGTTTCAGCGGGTGTTTAAAATTTCAAAGCTATATTTCCGTCTTGAGTCCATGTTAATATGTTTACCCCCCTAGTAATTTTCAAGATTGAGTGCGGAACGCGTTCATAAGCGCAGCGGTCTTAATGGCACATGCAATTTTAAAATTTTCGAAAAACATTTTTTTTTCCGAAAGTCCCCGAGGTCTGATATATACTATAAAATAGTTCACACTTGATACTCGGCGATTTACGTCAGTTATGGTAGATTACCCTTTCTACGCAAAAAAGAGGGGTGCCAACCCTCATTATCAGAACGTACGAGGGGTTGATCATTCGTCGTCTCTTTTCTCTCTTATGACCATCGAGAGATAAAGGCAAAAATTTACCCCCGTGTCTTTCCCTCTTAATTATATCGAAGTGCTCTATTACATAACTCAGTTTAACCTAGAGTAAAAATCATATCGCAATTATTAAATTTGCTAACATTTCTGAAATTTGCACAGAAACGTTTTCATTATAGAACGTAGAGTGCATGAACGGGGACATGTTGGTTATCTTTAAACGACGCAAAATCATACACTTATTCTCTTAAAACTAATTATTGTAATTATAAAAGGTTTTGGGGGAGTAGAATTGTGGTTGAAAAGTCTAGATAAGCAAATTTTTCAAATTATTGAGAGGGAATAAACTGAGTACCAGTAAAATAAGTTTGTCAATGGAATAGGGTGATGGAACATTGCTTTCATCAGCTTGTAGGATTTAATTTAAAAAGATTCAATATCTGTGCCTTCAGACACGTGATAAACCTTATTTTTATCGATACTTTTTGCCTTGACTAAATCCAAGACGTTTTGATTAATTAGTTACAGAGAGATGTGCTTCCTAACATTGACACCGAAAACAAAGAAATAGACACGTATAAACATACGTGACTAAAATTTCAATGGTCTTCAATCTAAGATCATTGTTTAACCTTCATTTAGCAAACTTTTAGTTTTAAAAGGATAGAAATGACCTTTTGAATTAACTATACCAGCGTACGCAGACTTGTGATCATTTAATAGTCCATTTCTTTTTGATAAAGGTTCAATAACGTTCTTGGATTGAAGGCTTAGTTGAAATTTTGTAATTTTTCTGAACAAGATGGGCATATGTCTTACTCCGTAAATCTGACAATTTCTACCTTTTTTTCGGAAGCATTATCTCTCTCAGCCCTAATTTTCTTAGAATTTTTCCACTCTGATTCACACTAAGATCAAAACCTTTAATTTATGGCTGACACGATATATAATTTATGGCTGACACGATATATATATTTTTGCAATTTTCGCCTGAAATTATGAGAGTCCATTATTCTTCATCATTAGGGTAAGTTCAAGGCTTCCAACAAACTCGGCTCCACTCTACTAGAAAATTAACTAACCCTATTACGTTCTATTATAAAGAAAATGACATAATGGTATCACATATAATTAAATTCATTCTTGGAAGGGGATATTTTCCAATTTCGGAAACTTGTTTTTCTATAATAAAGACTTTCTTTCTAAAGATGAATTCCACAACTATTAGCCTAAACATTAAAACCCTAATGGGAAAATGTTTCGCACACTTGGCAAAATTGATCAAGTTTAAGGTGTTACCGTCGAAAAGAAACGTTTTTCAGAACTACAATTGAGTAACTATTTCTATAACTTACCACGCTTGAAGAGTCAGGTCTGAAATTATATACGGTTTCAGTGCAATTTTATAACCGAGTTTGGTTTAGAAAATGGGCAGATGACAGTGTCGCGTTAACTTGTGCGGATAACTGCCTTTCAAAATAAAATACTGTTCATTCTGATAGTTCTTATATTTAGTAATTATAATCTCCATCTTTGAATAACGAGGTTTGTTTTTCGAGAATTTTTTTACCTCTCCGAGTGAAGATGACGATTTTAAATATAATATAAAACATCCACCAAATAGAACACGATTAACAAACTAAATTATTTATGCACTAATTTTCAAAAGTTCTCCTTGCCATCAAAACTTCCTGAATTTAGCGATAATGCCCGTTTGCTGTGGTATAGGGGTAGCCTTCTATGCATTGTAAATTGTCACAGGCCAAGTGTAGATATTCCTTCATAGCGGAAGCTTAGAATACTAATAATGTAGTGTTTTAAAAAATATTCGACGTTGATAAGAGTTTTACCCGGAAGTCATAACCCTCCTTGAAAGGCATTATTCGGCTTGTTTCTCAAGTGATGTCTGGGATAAAATTGGCATTGTCTAAGAAAGGTATTAAAACGTCAGTTGTCGTGCCACGTGTAGTGTATATGCTGCGTAAATTATTTTCCCTCCTACAGTATGAACTGTACTAGTGCAGCCAATGTTTTCGGTTGGAAGTGTTCTGATTATATTTTTTTGATGGTGTGACAACTCTATGAATTATTTTAAAAGGACTTGGTTTGCCCAAGTCTAAAAAAAAACGATAAGAGTTTTTTCCAGTTGACTGAAGCGCGGATATTTTATTTTTCTATATAATTTTAAAGACAATCTGTATTTTACTACTCTTTAATTCAATCTCTGATTTTACTAGTGGATTTATTTCCTATAAATTAATTGAAATAAAATATCTTATCTCAGATTTTTCAAGAACAATTCCATTTTCGTAAAAATTTTATCATGAAAAATCTGAGATAAGTAATATTTTATTTCAATTAATTTATAGGAAATAAATCCATTACCAGTAAAATCAGGAGATTGAATTAAAGAGTAGTAAAATACAGATTGTCTTTAAAATTATATAGAAAAATAAAATATCCGCGCTTCAGTCAACTGGAAAAAACTCTTATCGTTTTGTTTTTTAGACTTGGGCAAACCAAGTCCTTTTAATATAATATCTGTTCCTTCAGTCTTTATTTGTATTATTCTATTATAAAATAATATTTGCCTGAAATGCGAAATTTTTCACTTCTAGAACGAGGTTAAAAATGGTTCTACACTTCTACTAATTCTTATATGATACGGCTCACAATTCGTTTTAGAACCCGAGCTTTATAGTCAACTTCAAAACAAACCTGCCACGATTTTAAACTATCAAAGCCGTATCTTTTACAGTCCACTTTATCCATGACATTGCGTGCACTGCCCTTGTACGTTTACAGTGATTGGCACCGTGGACAGTTATTTAAAAATATCCTTATTTCCAACACTGATCCATCTATCCTTCCAGCTTTTACAATCACCCATTGCATAGACTCACTCAATAGTCTGCCTAAGCATGGATTTATAATAGAAGCTTACGCTTCCTGGATATTTCACTCACCTTAAAACGCGCACAACATTTATTCCTCGTCTGAAATAGTACCAGCCTGGCACGCGCGTTTGTGACGTAGAATTTGAGGCAAATTCAGAGGGGGGGGTTGAAGTTTTTCACGTGATCGAGTTCTAATTTTGAATAGCGGGCGCGCACGCGCGCCAAAAGAAAAATGTTTGCCTCAATTTCTACATCATCAGCCCCCCCAGTCCCCACCCGCGCGAATTTTTATGACATAAAAGTGTTTAAAATCAAAATGCCTTACTGAAGTCTACAGGGAAATATCCATGAAGCGTAAGCTTCTATTATAAATCCATGGCCTAAGTAAGGCAACTTAAGCCTTGGTCGAAACTAACATCTAAAATATAAATTAAAAAGGTATCTTAAGTATAGAATCTTAACCGAGACACATAATTAAACGAAAATTAGACCCGCCAGAGAAGTTTTTAATAAATATACTGTTATATTTATTTTGAAAAATATCAAGTTAAAGTTTCAAGGCGGTGAAATGGCAAATTAGCGTCGTCTACTGTAGAGTAACGAACAATTAGCGTCGTCTGCTGTAGAATAATCTTTTGAGGTACTTACAATTTTAGTTAAATTAACATACTTAGACTTAATTAAATAGGATGAAACTTGAAAAAGGCACACCTTGAATAGTTACTTGTTAATTTAAAAGTATTCCGAAAGCTAACTTCCATGTAGTTTTTAAATGATTCGATGTACAGGAGCACCAAAAACCCCATGTTATTCCTAAGGGAAAATCGGCGAAAATCTGTGAATTTTCATTTAACATTACGGGAGGGTGTGGGATCTTATCTAGAAGGGCCTACCGGCCCTCTAGAATTGGAAATTGAAATAATTTCGCTTAAAGAATATGAAAAAAATTATGCTAATTACAGTAAAACTTAATAAAATAGTGATTAACACGGCCAATTTTGAGACCAGTAACAAAAGGTAGCGTTTAAGACAAGGCTTAGCAACTCTGAATATTTGGTATGCAATTATTCGAAATTACTTGGCATATATAAACTTTATAAATATCATTCAACGACACGTTGGGGAAACAATTTTTCACGGAGCCGGTTGTTTTCATACGGAAATCTCTCTTTCCGTGGTAACAAGAGGCGCAGTATGCAGAGCGAGATTATTCCCCCACTCTCATTTACCCGACACATCGCAGCAGAGGTTATATGGCTTTCCCTTTCCTAGGAAGGCTATAACTTCAAATTTACACGTATAAGCGAAGCAAAATATTCAGTTTGTTTCATTAAAATTAACTCTATAGAATATATACTCTTGGTCCCTTGGACGGTTTCATATATTCTACTATAGATTTTGCGGACATACAAAATGGGAGCAAATGAAATGGAATTTCTGGGAAAAAATCGCTTTTTTAAATACAGGTATGTAATTGATAATAAGACGCATCAGTATTAAACTTTAATTGAATTTCAATTAAATAGATACGCGCAAGAGTTCCCAGCAAATTATGGCACAATCCCGGTACTTAAGTTCAAGTTTAAACATGATTTTAAAACGAAGTTTTTATATTAAAATATGTTCCGAAGGAAACATGGACAATGTCTAATCAAGTGTCGAGATACGAAAACACAGCGGATTACTTAGTAAGATCCTTCAACATAAGGTAAATTCCGAAAAACATGATATTGAATTATAAAGTATTCGCCATTTTCAGGACGCTTTTCAACGAACACAAAATTGGCTATTTCGATTTGTTGCAAGGTTTGGGGAATCCAGAAAATTTCTATGTAAGTGAAACAAATTTTCGGTTACAAGGGCTCTGCGATAATCATAAATTGAACTACCACTTTTGTGTTTTTTTAGGATAAACATTGCGTTATGTTTCCGGTACCACTTTCGTACTTCGCCGACCTGGTGCCTAATTACAGCCCATCTTCGCCTTTCGAAACCGCGAACACGATCATCGTGACGACTGGTCCCAAAAAAGTCGTTTCTACTTCCCTATCCTTGCTAGCTTTGGATAATATAGTAAATTGGACTTTCCTTAAGTGAGCTGAAACGCGTAAAAGTCTCATCAGAGTTTTTCTAGGTGGTGGCATTAACCGGGTTGAGCATTCTTATGGTGTCAGTTGTGCTTGTATTTTATTTCTTCGCGATGAACCGATGCAAATTCTTGCCTCTCAAAAGTATGGCGCACGATACAGTGGAAAATATCTGGCATTACTCGGCCTTAATGTGCAATGAAGGTAATTGTTACTTTCATACAAATCAACGTAACTAAACGAGTATTAAATTTTCGGCTCGTTGTCTAGCACTTCCTGTCGTTTTGCCCCAAATGACACCTCGTTTGCTTGCTTCGTCGTGGATCATCGGCCTGACTTTCATTCTGTTTTTCTTCGGTTGTTACTTGTGTACGGAATTCACGATCGAGAGTTACAATTACATCGATACCCTCTCGGACCTAATTGAATAAGGAGTGCCTCCTTTAATTATTGAAGGAGGCGGGGCTTTCGCTGCTCTTAGAGTTTTGGTAAACACTTCCCTCCCTTTAATAAACCACTTTGACGTTATAGCCCAAGTGCAGTTTTTTCTTATATTTTCAATACATTTGTCTATTCTCATATCGAGTAATGCAGTGTTGTTTTTCTTTTTAAATTTTCATTGTTTCTCGTTTCTAGGCTAACGAATACCAGGTTGTAAAGAAATGGTTTGAAGGGTTGACTGGCGAAAATTTCATTACTCTGATGGACCTTCTGGATTTCGAAGGCTACATTCCAGTTATTTCAGGGGAGAAAGCCTTGATTATAAGCGAAACCTATCTTATGTGGCTATTCGGAGAAGTTCTGAACTCTGATCCCACTAACAAAGCGTTTTTTGCTGAACAAGGGGGCTTTTACTTTTCTAAAGAACAAGTCCGGTTCGATTATTTGAGTACAATTTACAACACCTCTTGGATCAATAGCGTTCCTCAACTCAAGGAATTTGGACAAACCAGGCCAGCATTATTTTCACTTTGGTTCCTAATAAAAACCAATTTTAAGACTAATCGCAGGGAAAACGGTTAAGCGAAAAAGTAGTTCGTGATAATCCGGTTAAGTTTAAAGCGCAATACCTTATTTTACCAAATATTTTATAATTAAAAGACGTTAGATTAGTTGTATCATTTCCACGAAACACGAATAAAAATACTAATGATTAAATAGCCTGAACTCGCTCTCATTTAATTTGACTCTTTATCAAAATGTAATGAGAAATGGTTAGATTTTACTGATGATTAATATTATTGTAGTAGTTTATTTTAAAGTATATGATACCAAAAACGAGAGAATGCCAATAGAGCATCGAAGCACCACTTTTTTTCGGAGTTTTTCAAAGAATTTTGACTTTAAAATTCCAAAATATTTTTATAGCTTATTTACTCATTCAAAGTGAAATTAGTTGTCGAGGTTATAGATCTTGGTTATATTAATTTTCGAGTTTATAAACGCTGAGGAAATTCTATGTCGAACTTACGAGATTTGGTTGAAAGGTGATTATAGAGCATGCAGGTGCCCATTGTATCTAATGGTCTTTCGTCCAACATGATTTACAATTACCGACATTGTAACAAAAAAAATTGTTTTATCAAAATAAAATATAGACTCGGCGACAGTGTAGCTATTTATTAGCGTAACAATTTTTAGAACTTTATGAGTCAGAAGTTTATTTAATTACACCTACATACAAGCAAACAAAAACGTTTACCTCTTTATAATATTGGTATAAAGAATACGATTAATGGTTTTAGAATAAAAGTCACTGATAACGGTTTTTTTAGGTACTGTACTGTACTTGGAAACTTTCACCCAAATTTTTATTTGAGTAAAATTGAAATGTTTTAGCGTGCAAACTCTCTTCGAAAGTAAAACTTTCAACTATCTGGACTTTGAATCCCGTTATCCCATGGACTTTGTCACCTGGAAGAAACCAATGGAGGAATCGACTAACATTGACATCAGTAGCATCGTCGTTCCCTTCTACATGCTCTTTTTGTTGATGTCAATATCTTTGGCCTTAACTTTCTTCGAGATATTTTTCCAAAATTTATTTTAATTTCAATCACTAGAACCTCATATGGAGACTGATTGACCCAATGATAGAGAATATTTCTTTATGATTATATCCCATTTATATTTATTTATATTTAAATATAATCTTCTTGTTAGTTGTTCATGTTTGTTATAGAAAACCTATGATTGATGTCAATATCTTTGGCCTTAACTTTCTTCGAGATATTTTTCGAAAATTTATTTTAATTTCAATCACTAGAACCTCATATGGAGACTGATTGATCCAATGATAGAGAATATATCCTTATGATTATATCCCATTTATATCTATTTATATTTAAATATAATCTTCTTTTTAGTTGTTCATGTTTGTTATAGAAAACCTTTGATTGATGTCAATATCTTTGGCCTTAACTTTCTTCGAGATATTTTTCCAAAATTTATTTTAATTTCAATCACTAGAACCTCATATGGAGACTGATTGATCCAATGATAGAGAATATTTCCTTATGATTATATCCCATTTATATTTATTTATATTTAAATATAATCTTCTTTTTAGTTGTTCATGTTTGTTATAAAAAACCTTTTATTAAAGCTCACCGCAATGCTACTACCAGAGAATTTAATATCTATTAAATAAAATTATATCCTAATTTGATATGGGTATAAATTAATTTTCTGGATTTGGCACTGCAAGAAAAGTTACTCTTATTGTTAGCCGGTTGAGTTAAGAATCTCTAATTTGAAATGCTTCAATATGCTTTTCTTTCAAAACATATAACGCAAATTGAAAAACTCTCGTGTTATATTTCAACTGAGCAAAACTTAAGAAAATTTTCGGAATATTAAAATTTAAAAATTGTACATAATAAATACGCCGAATGTTTCATTAACACGATATCTTCAGACACCATCTTTATATATTCGATATTAATATTGATGTACAAAGAAAACTTTCTTGGCGTTGCACGCTTCTTGTAAATACATTTAAACTGTTTTTGAAAAATAATTACTATTTTTAAAATAGAATTTTGTAACATTTTATGTATCACTGTGGATTTATCAGTCTTTTTTTGGCACATTGTATATTTGTTTATTAGGCAAATACGTGTTCTGGTTAGTTTGACTACGATAGCTCTGACAGGGCCTACGAGAAATTAAGTGTTGAAACTCGTCAATGATCAGTATAGTTCAGGGAACATCATGTGGAATTTACCTGCTTTCGTAAATTCCATATTATAAAATGCTTAATTTTCAATTCAGAACTACTATTTTGTGAAAAATAATTTTAGCTTAGTTTTGCAATGGTTAAGCTGAAATAGATCTAGTAGGAGCTCTCTTCAGTGTACACAGAAAAAGTTTAGAAAATAAACACTTGCCTTAACACGAAAATGCATAAGATTTTTAATCATGTTTTAAAATGCTCATGTTTAAGTAGGAATGGTGTTTTAGTTTTCAACACCGTATGTTTAGGTTCACAACGTGTTCATCTGTTGTCATATCTAGTATTTAAACATGTATAAGGTAGTGGATGTCGTGTTATTAAATTATAATGCCTGGTATCCAGACATGTTTACATTATTATATGCCTAATTGTATAACATGTTTTGACATTTATATGTTTAAGTTTTAAACATGACTAAAAATTTATAAGCTTAGCTTCGAAACATTTTTAAGGGTTTTTAGCCATATCGTAGTATACGATAGGCTCTTAGTTTGACCCGAGCCGTCCGTAGTAGTAGTAGTAGTAGTAGTAGTAGTAGTAGTAGTAGTAGTAGTGGCCGGGGTTGTCGCTTCGTTATCGTCAGATTTTAGCTTAAAAGGAACTTTATATTACCACAACCCACCCATAGGGGTTACTGGGCTCGGTTAGATATTTAATTTTAATTAAAATTTTTTCAAGTCAGACCCGGGAATCGAACCCGGGACGCTGGTGTAAAAGACAGCCACTCTACCAATGAACCATAGAGACTTGAAAGAAACTCCGAGTTTTTTATTATTTATTCTTATCTCTAAAATGTCGGGGTGATGTGGGGAGGGGTACCTCTTAATCTGTGGGGTCGGAAACTTTTGAATTTTTATCTGTGGGGTCGGATACTTATGAATTTGTATGTTTGGGGTTTTTATATTTATTTTCTTTTTATGTATGTGCTAATTAAATAGATAACGATTTTCCCCGTTTTTCGTTCTCGTTCGGTAGCTATCGTCATCTATGTTATGTTTGACTGGAACGTTTTGGCGGTTAATTCAAATGTGGGTTTAGATAGAGCTAACATAGTGTTAAATGAGCGTTATGCGTTTGATCATTTTAGCATTGCTAAAGGTAATTCGAGGGGATAATCACTAAAATGCGTAATCACTATAACTAAACTTTCTCTTTCAAAGGTTTCTGGGCATAAGTCCTTGTTAGAAATTTATAAGATGCGATAAGTGTGCATCGGCATAAGTCTATGTTGTAAACTCATCGAGGGGATTATCACTAAAACTATCTGTTCTTCGATTCGCCGGAATATTAGAATTACAGCATAAGTAAATTTATACGGTTATAATTTAATCACTGTTTAGAGTAGGGAATCGAGGGGCTATTCACTCTGATTTTATGCACGGTAAATCATTTAAGAATTGAAAAAGATAGCGCTATTCACTCATTAGGGTAAGGTATAGAGGGGTTATCCACTCATTAGGGTAGGGTATAGAGGGGCTATTCACTCGTACGATATGGCTACTATTACGAGCCCTTGGGCCGTCTTGTTAAGCTTAGTTTTAAAGATATTTGTAGGTTAATCTTCAAATCTTTTGCTTAGTGTTACGATGTGGGTCGGTTTAAATTCACAGGTTGAAACAACTTCTCCGAATTAAGATACGTTGTAGTTTTCAGAAAATCGCTTGTCGCTTCTTGTGGGAAAACCTATATTTCCGTAATTAGCTTTATTTAAGAAAATCTAGCCAACCGATTGGAATTGTTGCTCTATTATTCACACCAAGAGAAGTTTACACCTTTAAACCTTCCTGGACAAACTTAGCTTCCAGCGTATACTTAAAGTGTTATTATTTTACTCAAGATAGAGACAAATACTATATTTTGGCAATGAAAGTCTAAGACCACTTTCAGTCTTACTCTTCAGAATCTGAACTCGATAGAAAATGGTACTCATCGCTTTTGTCGTCTACTTCTTTAAATCCTCCAATAAATATGAAAATAATGTCTTTAAAATAAATACGCGGTATTAAAGACTCATAGTGTTCCAGTTTTCTACCTTACTTACCATCCTAAAAATAGAAAAGAACTTTACAGTTGTAACGGCCATATCGCAAACGCGAAATGGCGTTACCCCTGGTAGGCCGTTGCTCCTCATAACGTTAAAATTAGCGAGCTTGGGGTGGCAGCGGAACGAGCATAAGCTTGTAAAACTATCAGGGGGTCTAAGAATGTCCTATTGCACCGCGCAACTGTCCTCGTCGGAATTCCGACAGAGACTTAACCCCTTGACCAAAAGTCAAGGGGGAAGGAACCGTTAGACCCGACTCGAGACCCTGTGTCTATAAAAGGAGGGAAAGCAGAGGTTAGACAGAAATTTCCGTAACAAATCAGGTTGTTTGTATAGCTCATTATAGGTACCTTTCAGATATTTTGTATGCATGTTACAGTCAATAAAGGTAAATCTTCCGAATTGGGGAATAAAAAGGGCTCCGAAGCGAATTTATAGTTTACTAAAACAAGAAAACAAAACAACCTAGTTTTGGTTTTCTTCCTCTCAATTAAAAGTTCAATATTCTTCAAAAAAATATCTTTTAGTTTTCTCCGTTTAAATTTTGAATTTTATAGTCTTCTATGCTTTAATTAGTGTTTTTTTTGGTCTATTCTCCATCAAGACACGGAACGTCTCCCGGATTCCTTTCCATATTAAACAACAAAGTTTATTCACTCATTTTCTGTGGTTTTAAGTGTCTTTCTCTTGGATTCCGTGGACTGGGTTTTGTTTTCCAGTTTGTATATTTTACAGATAATCCCTGCGGCGTTATTTTACCGGTCCCTTTTCACCCGGGGCCTCTGCTTGTTCGTCACAGAGAGGGAGGATGTAACGGAGAGCCCGTTACAAGAAATCACCATTAGACTGCGTTCCAGTATCGAGCGGCAAAACCTAAACAAGTCGTCTGCTCGAGAGCGGGGATTGGCTAAACCCCGGAGACGAGAGAGGATAAATCTAACCCAGGAATCAGGGCAGTTGAGCAGGAGCTGCCGTAGCAGTTTCAGGAAGACCGGATTCAGAATTAAGAAGTTTATAAAGATTTAACCGGATTTACGTTTCTGTATTACTATATTTATCGGAGCAATGTTATCAAGAAACAAAATATGTTTAATTTACATTACGTAATCGAGTGATTCCGGATTTAGGGAAAGAGTGGCGCTTACAACTACAGCACAGTAATTGTAATATTTTAAAAAGATAAATCTCTTCAAAATTTATACTCTTCATTTCCTGTTTTTTCCCCATTGGCTGTTGCCTTGAGTACAAGACATACCTTTATTAGATGAAAAATGTCTGCTTTGCTGTGATTCTCTATGCTTAAATAATTATTTTATGCTCTAAATAATAATTTTATAATTGATTAAATTTAACTTCTGCAATTTTATATCAACAAAGAGCTATAATTCCATATCTAGATAATTTTCAAAAAAGTTACGACCAATCAAAAAACCATCCTTATACATTAGAGGCAGTATCAAGTCTTATCTAAGAGAGCTTCCGCTCTCCTAGAAGAAGATTTTAGGTAATCATCCTGACTTGGAGAGGTAACATTTTGGTCTTCCAACTTGTTCACTCTGGCCTGAACTAAACTGTATACATTATATGAACACAACTTCCGTTGTTTGCCGGAGAGAAGTTTATACACAAAGAACGAAATAATGATGCTTTCGAATTATAAAGCACAGTGAGGTAATGTGTTTGGGCAGTTTAAAATTTCAAAGTTACAAGTTGATAAAGAATGAGAAACTCATTTTATAGTTTGCAACTAAACATTGTATGCATTAGAAAAACCGAAAACGAGACTAGTAACAATTTTGAACTACAGGAGTAACAGATGAAACCGTACACAAATGACACATACAGGAAATTTAAAAAGGAAAACCAAAAATGAAAGCATAGTAAGGTACACTTTACTGGTATAAGGATTTGATACAAAAAGTAATATTCACAACGAAATTTCATGTGCACTTAAATATCGTTGAAAATAAAATGCTAATTTTGCTTCCTTGTTTTTTTCAAATACCATATAATGTCAAAAGTGAACCAATAATTTGGCTAAAATGTAGTTTGTAATTCGAAATAATATGAAAGCGGATCATAAGGTGAAGTGGTGAACTAGTTATCGCTTTCGCCTCGCAGAAAGAGGGTCTTGGGTTCGACCCCGGACTGTGGCACCGGGTGAAAAACCTGGCTACAAGCCTTCTGCGTAGAGTTTTCAAGTTCTCTCCCCACTTGTTAAAGGAGTTTTCCTCCGCGGTGTTACCCGGTTTCTCCTCTCCATCAAAACTTGCCGAGGCTAATGGTAATAGTATAGGGCGCTATCGGTTAGCAGGTGGAGTGGCGTAGCGGTTAGCGCTTTCGCCTCGCAGCAAGAGGATCCCAGGTTCGATCCCGGACTATGGCACCGGGTGAAAATGTGGGAACAAATCCTTCTGCGTAGAGTTTGCAAGTTCTCTCCCCACTTGTTAAAAAGAGTTTTCCTCTGCGGTCTAACCCGGTTTCTCCTTTCCATCAAAACTTGCAGAGGTTAACGGTAATTAATAGTTAGTATAGGGTGCTGTAGGTTAGCTGTGGCCTTGGGGCTAGCCACCACCCTCTATGCATTGTAAAGGGACCCACCTGTAAACAAGTCACAGGCATAGTGTGGATATCCCTTCAGAGACAAAGCTTAGATTATTATTGGGGCTAGCCACCATCTCTATATGCATTGAAATCGTTACCCACTGAAATATAGGCCACTGCGTGTTATGGACACGAAATAAAGATTGATTATTATTATAACACAGGCTCGCCGGATTATGATTTCGTGAAGTCAGTTTTCGTTTGCACCTGCTGGAAAAACACCGGTCGTTTGCTTCATAGAGCTTGATGCGTGCGCTCCCGTAGTTGTAGGTAGCTAGTGACATCTGAAAAATGTGATATTCTTCAAGATGTTCCCAAAGAGTCAAACATACCAAAAATATAATTTCAAAAAACAATGTTTCTAATCAAATATCAACAAAACTTGAAGTTAGAATTTATTCTACTTTTTTTCTAAAGAATATACAAATCTTCTCTTAAATTGTATATTAAAGCATGATTCCAATTTGAAATGTTCATGGTTTTATATTTTCATTTGAAAATAGGACAAAATCGTATTCTGGAATTTTCCTTTAAAGGGATATTATTAGCAGAAATTAAGTATTTTTTTTCTGATTCCTTGTGTTAAAATATGCCTTCTTGAATTTTTTCCGATTTTTTAAAACGTTAATTATAGTATAAAACAATAATTGAAGTTTTTTATCCTAAACATGCATTTGAATTTTTCTAAAGCGACCTACCGGCCAATCAGATCCCGCGGTATACAAGAGGCAGTCGCGAATCTTTTCTCACGCGATCATAGCCCACAGCCTCACGCGAGTCTCATTTACGTCGTCTGCTGTACGCTTGGATTCTTATTCGTAAATAATATCCTAGACCTAGAACCGTGTTACATCCTTTAACAATTAGCGGGTTATGTCGTTCAACAATTAGCAGGTTTGTGCTTTTACGATTTACTTAGACTCAAGTTACTCTCGTTTATTAAAATTTTGCATGTTGAACGATTGTCAAAATTATTAGCTTAGCTAAGGCTTACTGTCTGTTTACCTTGATCAGAAAAATATAATAACATGAAGTGCCTAGTCTGTGGAGGAACTCGAAGGCTCTCTGGTGGACCCTATGCCATTACTGGTGTAGCATTTCATTGTTTTCCATCCAATGATTCAATAAGAAAGGAATGGTTGAAGTGTATTGTGAAAGATACCAATTTAGTAGTTACTAAAAACGATGGGATATGCTCGGAACATTTTAGTGATGATAGTATGAAGTTTTACCTGATCTTTACAACGATTCTGACCCATTATCTTTGAAAAAACCGAAGTTAAAACGTACTGCATTACCCAAACTTGACGAGATTTTTGTTAGAAACTGGAAAGTGAGAAATGTTGGCGAAGCTAGTGAATCTAGTTCAAGGCCTTCTTCATCGTTGTCAGATCATTGCTACAGCAGACCACCATCTTCTTGTCTTGACTCGAGACCCTCTTCTAGTCTGAACATTAATCCCGTGTGTGTTGACGATCTTACTGAGTACCAACTTGAGGAAGTTGTAACTATGGATGTAGGTCCAATTACATCTACCCCCGTTCAAAGTCCTGTCCATAATATGGATGAGGAAGAAAATACTGAAGCTTTTGAATTTGAAATCTCACACGAAGATGATGAAGTAATTGAAAAAGGTTGTTTTCAAAATGATCCTACATTTGATGCAGAAGAAACGTTTCATTCTTCGTTTGGATTTAATGATGATTTTGAAAAGTAATTATAAAATTAATTTTTAAGATTTAAACTGATATATTTCGCCAATTAGGTCTTTTGAAGAAAAAAGCCCGGAATTAGAAAACAAATTTATTGTTTTTGAGAGCTGTTTGCTAATGCTTTTTAAATATTGCACAACTTGCCGACGAGCTGTGATCAGTATTGATAAAACCACCTGTGGTTCTGCAATTATTATCAAAACATCTTGTGTAGAAGGTCACGTTTGCAGTTGGTCTAGCCAGCCATCCAGGGGTAAAACGTTTTGGGGAAATATTATCCTTGCTTCCATCCTTTATTTCATGGGAAATTTGCCCACAAAATTTCTTACAACGTTGAGACTCGCAAACATTTTGGTGTTTACTGAAGCAACATATTATCGATACCAGAAAGTTCTCATATCTATCACGCAAAAAGTAAACACTAAATGAAGAAAAATTATTGTTTGTAATATTTTCAACGAAAAACCATCTTCCCCAGGTTTGGAAAGTTGAAAAAAGTTCAACAAGAAAGTTTATTAGAAGAACATAAAAACAAGGACGTTGCTTTATGTGGTGATGGTCGTGCAGATTCTCCGGGCTATTCAGCCAAATATGGATTATGGATCATACACTTTTATGGATGGTGACACGAAAAAGATTTTGCATTTGGAACTCGTGCAGGTGACGATTGTGCAATAATTCGATCTGATTAATTTATTAATTTTTGGTTCGTTTCTTATTTTCAATCAGTCTACAGAAGTTAATAGCTCCTATGGAATGGAGCTAGAAGGATTTAAAAGAGGACTAAATTTTTTAATTGAAAGTGGAATTTCAGTTAAATCTGTTGTAACGGATCAACATCCATCTATTCAAAAGTACATGCGTGAAACTCATTCTAAAAAAATTGATCATTACTATGACACGTGGCATATTTCAAAAGGTATAATTTATTTAAAACAAAAATAAATATTTTAACAGCAAGATTAAATAATTGATGTTTGTTTGAATTGCAGGTGTGGCAAAAAAGCTAAAGGCGGCAGCAAAGACCACTGGCCTGGAGCCCATTGGTCCCTGGGTGCAGGGAATTTCAAACCACGTTTATTGGTGCGCCCAGTCACATAATATACCCGGAAGCATAAGGGATAAATGGCAATCCCTTTTAAATCATATTGCTAATAGGCACGAAAATCACGGAGGTACTTTCGAGAAGTGCCTTCACGGACCGTTGTTAGATCACCACGAAAGATTATGGCTTGATCCCAGTAAATATATTTGCAATTCCAAATGGTAACTTGATTGTTATTGAATGATTTTGAATCTCTATTTTCTAAGCTTCAGATTGTCATGAAAAAATTTCATCTATTGTAAACGCACCTCGGTTACTAAAAGCTCTCGAGAAAGTTTCACCAAAATGGCAAACTTATTCCTTAGAGGTGTTTCACAGTGTGCTACTCTCAAAGTGCCCAAAAAGAGTACATTTCTTTTATCCAAGCATGCTTGCTAGGTAACTCTTTAAAAGTTATTTCTTTCTTTATAAATATCAAACAGATATCTAAATTGTCATTTTAGAAACTTGCAAGCGGTTATGCATTATAATGAAAATGGGTCGAAATCACAAGAAAAAACTTTGGCGGGAGAACTTAGATGGAACATAGTCTACCCAAAGCTAAAGGGGGGAAGACTGTAGCTAAACCTATTTTGACTCCAAGCACTCATAGTAAGTCATTCTTTTGAGCTAAAACCTTCTCGAAAAGTAAAGGCAAATTTCAGGACATAGTGCCAGGTAAACCCAGGTTTTATACAGTAATTATTTCGTTTTAGATTACATAACTCAACTTATGGCAGAAGCTGTTGCAGAATTTTCTAGAGGAAATCTTGATTCAATAGTTACAGAAGAAGTTCGCAAAGTTGGTATACTATCAGAAAAGCATTCAGAAAATATTGACCAATCAGAAATTATAGCCATGCACAAGAGTCGGTTCTCGAAAACATGAACTAATTAATGTATTGAAAGTAGTGTTTAGTTATCTGGACTATATATATATTTGTTTTTATTAAAATGTCACAAAATGGATGTATCTTATTTGTTATTACATATTAATATCTGGGGTACTTGAAACCACTATTCTTCAGATGGGAAGGCTTGCCTAATTTTATGAACAGCGCAACTTGGAATAACTCTCCTACGAAACCTTCCTAATTTGCCCCATACATTCATGGTAAATTGTCTATAAGCCCAATATCTCCATTTCTTACTTGGGAAAATCTCATTTGAATTCAGGCCCGTAGCCAGAAACGTTACGCAGAGGGGGCAGTATTTTTCTGTGAGGGGGCATGGCAAATGGAATTTTTTTTGTAGAATAACATAAATATCAAAATGTCAGACAATAAATATTTCCGCAGGTATTTCATTATTGACACTCATTTAACAATTGAAAATCAAACTTTTTTTTAAAAAGTTTAAAAAAAATAATTGTTATAAAAACAATTCTAAATCTAAATTTCAAGTCAGATCTTTTCGTAGGCTAGGGAAGTTAAGTTTCACTTTCTTTCAAGTGACATAGCTCGTCGTTAAAGTGAAAATACGCGAGTAGGGCAAGAAAAGCTTGCCTCGCAACTTCGCAAGTCGCTGTTGAGGCGTCAAATGTAGTCTGTACCCCGAGGGGTCGGTCATTCATTAATTCCCGTACGCTACCCGTGAAAATCCAACTTACGAAAAGAAATCCGAAATCAATGCTGATTTTGAAAT
>JAEQBA010001520.1:0-36820 GCA_019434445.1 Phalangium opilio
ATTTGTGTATAAAATTATTAGTTTTAAATTAGTGTCAAAGCCTATATGGTTCAATCAAGTATTTCAATTTCATTTTTCACACTCGATAAATTTACAAGTGGGGACCTTCACCGTCATTTCAACAGACAAGTGGGGTCTTTTAAACACACATTTTCTAATCATGTATATTTAATTTTATAGTTAAAATATTGATTATCAGAATGAAATTTAAGTAATCAGTCCTTTTCTAGCTTAACACTTAAGTTTGAGCTAATTTCAGGTTACAAGTGGGGACCTAAACAGTCTTCCAACCTTATATCTGGGGACATTTGTGTATAAATTATTAGATTTTGTATTAGTGTCGAAGCCTATATGGTTCCATCAGGTATTTCAATTTCATTTTTCACACTCGATAAATTTACAAGTGGGGACCTTCACCGTCATTTCAACAGACAAGTGGGGTCTTTTAAACACACATTTCTAATTTCATGTATATTTTAATTTTATAGTTTAAATATTGATTATTATAATGAAATTTAGGTAATCAGACCTTTTAAAGCTTAACACTTAAGTTTTGAGCTGATTTCAGGTTTACAAGTGGGGACCTAAACAGTCTTCCAACCTTATATCTGGGGACATTTGTGTAAATTATTAGGTTTTAAATTAGTGTCAAAGCCTATATGGTTCAATCAAGTATTTCAATTTCATTTTTCACACTCGATAAATTTACAAGTGGGGACCTTCACCGTCATTTCAACAGACAAGTGGGGTCTTTTAAACACACATTTTCTAATTCATGTATTTTAATTTTATAGTTTAAATATTGATATTATAATGAAATTTAGGTAATCGGACCTTTTAAAGGCTTAACACTTAAGTTTTGAGCTGATTTCAGGTTTACAAGTGGGGACCTAAACAGTCTTCCAACCTTATATCTGGGGACATTTGTGTATAAATTATTAGGTTTTTAATTAGTGTCAAAGCCTATATGGTTCAATCAAGTATTTCAATTTCATTTTTCACACTCGATAAATTTACAAGTGGGGACCTTCACCGTCATTTCAACAGACAAGTGGGGTCTTTTAAACACACATTTTCTAATTTCATGTATATTTTAATTTTATAGTTTAAATATTGATTATTATAATGAAATTTAGGTAATCGGACCTTTTAAAGGCTTAACACTTAAGTTTTGAGCTGATTTCAGGTTTACAAGTGGGGACCTAAACAGTCTTCCAACCTTATATCTGGGGACATTTGTGTATAAATTATTAGGTTTTAAATTAGTGTCAAGCCTATATGGTTCAATCAGTATTTCAATTTCATTTTCACACTCGATAAATTTACAAGTGGGGACCTTCACCGTCATTTCAACAGACAAGTGGGGTCTTTTAAACACACATTTTCTAATTTCATGTATATTTAATTTTATATTTTAAATATTGATGAAATTTAGGTAATCGGACCTTTTAAAGGCTTAACACTTAAGTTTTGAGCTGATTTCAGGTTTACAAGTGGGGACCTAAACAGTCTTCCAACCTTATATCTGGGGACATTTGTGTATAAATTATTAGGTTTTAAATTAGTGTCAAAGCCTATATGGTTCAATCAAGTATTTCAATTTCATTTTTCACACTCGATAAATTTACAAGTGGGGACCTTCACCGTCATTTCAACAGACAAGTGGGGTCTTTTAAACACACATTTTCTAATTTCATGTATATTTTAATTTTATAGTTTAAATATTGATTATCAGAATGAAATTTAAGTAATCAGTCCTATTTCTAGCTTAACACTTAAGTTTTGAGCTAATTTCAGGTTTACAAGTGGGGACCTAAACAGTCTTCCAACCTTATATCTGGGGACATTTGTGTATAAATTATTAGATTTTGTATTAGTGTCGAAGCCTATATGGTTCCATCAGGTATTTCAATTTCATTTTTCACACTCGATAAATTTACAAGTGGGGACCTTCACCGTCATTTCAACAGACAAGTGGGGTCTTTTAAACACACATTTTCTAATTTCATGTATATTTTAATTTTATATTTTAAATATTGATGAAATTTAGGTAATCGGACCCTTTAAAGGCTTAACACTTAAGTTTTGAGCTGATTTCAGGTTTACAAGTGGGGACCTAAACAGTCTTCCAACCTTATATCTGGGGACATTTGTGTATAAATTATTAGGTTTTAAATTAGTGTCAAAGCCTATATGGTTCAATCAAGTATTTCAATTTCATTTTTCACACTCGATAAATTTACAAGTGGGGACCTTCACGTCATTTCAACAGACAAGTGGGGTCTTTTAAACACACATTTTCTAATTTCATGTATATTTTAATTTTATAGTTTAAATATTGATTATCAGAATGAAATTTAAGTAATCAGTCCTATTTCTAGCTTAACACTTAAGTTTTGAGCTAATTTCAGGTTTACAAGTGGGGACCTAAACAGTCTTCCAACCTTATATCTGGGGACATTTGTGTATAAATTATTAGATTTTGAATTAGTGTCGAAGCCTATATGGTTCCATCAGGTATTTCAATTTCATTTTTCACACTCGATAAATTTACAAGTGGGGACCTTCACCGTCATTTCAACAGACAAGTGGGGTCTTTTAAACACACATTTTCTAATTTCATGTATATTTTAATTTTATAGTTTAAATATTGATTATTATAATGAAATTTAGGTAATCGGACCTTTTAAGGCTTAACACTTAAGTTTTGAGCTGATTTCAGGTTTACAAGTGGGGACCTAAACAGTCTTCCAACCTTATATCTGGGGACATTTGTGTATAAATTATTAGGTTTTAAATTAGTGTCAAAGCCTATATGGTTCAATCAAGTATTTCAATTTCATTTTTCACACTCGATAAATTTACAAGTGGGGACCTTCACCGTCATTTCAACAGACAAGTGGGGTCTTTTAAACACACATTTCTAATTTCATGTATTTTTAATTTATAGTTTAAATATTGATTATTATAATGAAATTTAGGTAATCGGACCTTTTAAAGGCTTAACACTTAAGTTTTGAGCTGATTTCAGGTTTACAAGTGGGGACCTAAACAGTCTTCCAACCTTATATCTGGGGACATTTGTGTATAAATTATTAGGTTTTAAATTAGTGTCAAAGCCTATATGGTTCAATCAAGTATTTCAATTTCATTTTTCACACTCGATAAATTTACAAGTGGGGACCTTCACCGTCATTTCAACAGACAAGTGGGGTCTTTTAAACACACATTTTCTAATTTCATGTATATTTTAATTTTATAGTTTAAATATTGATTATTATAATGAAATTTAGGTAATCGGACCTTTTAAAGGCTTAACACTTAAGTTTTGAGCTGATTTCAGGTTTACAAGTGGGGACCTAAACAGTCTTCCAACCTTATATCTGGGGACATTTGTGTATAAATTATTAGGTTTTAAATTAGTGTCAAAGCCTATATGGTTCAATCATGTATTTCAATTTCATTTTTCACACTCGATAAATTTACAAGTGGGGACCTTCACCGTCATTTCAACAGACAAGTGGGGTCTTTTAAACACACATTTTCTAATTTCATGTATATTTTAATTTTATTTTTAAATATTGATGAAATTTAGGTAATCGGACCTTTTAAAGGGTTAACACTTAAGTTTTGAGCTGATTTCAGGTTTACAAGTGGGGACCTAAACAGTCTTCCAACCTTATATCTGGGGACATTTGTGTATAAATTATTAGGTTTTGAATTAGTGTCAAAGCCTATACGGTTCAATCAAGTATTTCAATTTCATTTTTCACACTCGATAAATTTACAAGTGGGGACCTTCACCGTCATTTCAACAGACAAGTGGGGTCTTTTAAACACACATTTTCTAATTTCATGTATATTTTAATTTTATAGTTTAAATATTGATTATCAGAATGAAATTTAAGTAATCAGTCCTATTTCTAGCTTAACACTTAAGTTTTGAGCTAATTTCAGGTTTACAAGTGGGGACCTAAACAGTCTTCCAACCTTATATCTGGGGACATTTGTGTATAAATTATTAGATTTTGTACTAGTGTCGAAGCCTATATGGTTCCATCAGGTATTTCAATTCCATTTTTCACACTCGATAAATTTACAAGTGGGGACCTTCACAGTCAATTCAACAGACAAGTGGGGTCTTTTAAACACACATTTTCTAATTTCATGTATATTTTAATTTTAGAGTTTTAATATTGATTATTATAATGAAATTTAGGTAATCGGACCTTTTAAAGGCTTAACACTTAAGTTTTGAGCTGATTTCAGGTTTACAAGTGGGGACCTAAACAGTCTTCCAACCTTATATCTGGGGACATTTGTGTATAAATTATTAGGTTTTAAATTAGTGTCGAAGCCTATATGGTTCCATCAGGTATTTCAATTCCATTTTTCACACTCGATAAATTTACAAGTGGGGACCTTCACCGTCATTTCAACAGGCAAGTGGGGTCTTTTAAACACACATTTTCTAATTTCATGTATATTTTAATTTTATAGTTTAAATATTGATTATTATAATGAAATTTAGGTAATCGGACCTTTTAAAGGCTTAACACTTAAGTTTTGAGCTGATTTCAGGTTTACAAGTGGGGACCTAAACAGTCTTCCAACCTTATATCTGGGGACATTTGTGTATAAATTATTAGGTTTTAAATTAGTGTCAAAGCCTATATGGTTCAATCATGTATTTCAATTTCATTTTTCACACTCGATAAATTTACAAGTGGGGACCTTCACCGTCATTTCAACAGGCAAGTGGGGTCTTTTAAACACACATTTTCTAATTTCATGTATATTTTAATTTTATATTTTAAATATTGATGAAATTTAGGTAATCGGACCTTTTAAAGGGTTAACACTTAAGTTTTGAGCTGATTTCAGGTTTACAAGTGGGGACCTAAACAGTCTTCCAACCTTATATCTGGGGACATTTGTGTATAAATTATTAGGTTTTGAATTAGTGTCAAAGCCTATACGGTTCAATCAAGTATTTCAATTTCATTTTTCACACTCGATAAATTTACAAGTGGGGACCTTCACCGTCATTTCAACAGACAAGTGGGGTCTTTTAAACACACATTTTCTAATTTCATGTATATTTTAATTTTATAGTTTAAATATTGATTATCAGAATGAAATTGAAGTAATCAGTCCTATTTCTAGCTTAACACTTAAGTTTTGAGCTAATTTCAGGTTTACAAGTGGGGACCTAAACAGTCTTCCAACCTTATATCTGGGGACATTTGTGTATAAATTATTAGATTTTGTACTAGTGTCGAAGCCTATATGGTTCCATCAGGTATTTCAATTCCATTTTTCACACTCGATAAATTTACAAGTGGGGACCTTCACAGTCATTTCAACAGACAAGTGGGGTCTTTTAAACACACATTTTCTAATTTCATGTATATTTTAATTTTAGAGTTTTAATATTGATTATTATAATGAAATTTAGGTAATCGGACCTTTTAAAGGCTTAACACTTAAGTTTTGAGCTGATTTTAGGTTTACAAGTGGGGACCTAAACAGTCTTCCAACCTTATATCTGGGGACATTTGTGTATAAATTATTAGGTTTTAAATTAGTGTCGAAGCCTATATGGTTCCATCAGGTATTTCAATTCCATTTTTCACACTCGATAAATTTACAAGTGGGGACCTTCACCGTCATTTCAACAGGCAAGTGGGGTCTTTTAAACACACATTTTCTAATTTCATGTATATTTTAATTTTATAGTTTAAATATTGATTATTATAATGAAATTTAGGTAATCGGACCTTTTAAAGGCTTAACACTTAAGTTTGAGCTGATTTCAGGTTTACAAGTGGGGACCTAAACAGTCTTCCAACCTTATATCTGGGGACATTTGTGTATAAATTATTAGGTTTTAAATTAGTGTCGAAGCCTATATGGTTCCATCAGGTATTTCAATTCTATTTTTCACACTCGATAAATTTACAAGTGGGGACCTTCACCGTCATTTCAACAGGCAAGTGGGGTCTTTTAAACACACATTTTCTAATTTCATGTATATTTTAATTTTATAGTTTAAATATTGATTATTATAATGAAATTTAGGTAATCGGACCTTTTAAAGGCTTAACACTTAAGTTTTGAGCTTATTTCAGGTTTACAAGTGGGGACCTAAACAGTCTTCCAACCTTATATCTGGGGACATTTGTGTATAAATTATTAGGTTTTAAATTAGTGTCAAAGCCTATATGGTTCAATCAAGTATTTCAATTTCATTTTTCACACTCGATAAATTTACAAGTGGGGACCTTCACCGTCATTTCAACAGACAAGTGGGGTCTTTTAAACACACATTTTCTAATTTCATGTATATTTTAATTTTATATTTTAAATATTGATGAAATTTAGGTAATCGGACAATTCGAATAATTGTAAAATTAATGGGTTCGATTCGATTTATTGTAAAATTTAAGGGGTTCTTCGAATTATTGTAAAACTTAAGGGGTTCATTCAAATTATTGTAAAAGTAATGTGTCTATTTCAAATAAAGAATAAAAGACTGGTCAGTTACCAGTACATCTGAACAAACAAGTAACCGATATCTGAGCTACTTTCCTTACCTTTAATTACAATCATTAATTAAAACAAAGGGATTAACGCTTTTGGCCGTTTAACATGTTCACGGTCTTCCACTAGGTTTGAACTTATTTCGACCATTGCCTTATGCTCAATAATCGAAAACAATTGGGTCAAAACCACAATTCTAGTGCTATAATTCTGCAAAATCTCCTTGATTTTCGGCCTACTTTTGAGAGCCCATAACGTCGCAACGGAGCGCTTCACCCCAAAACGTCATAGGACCTTTCGGACTCCTTTTGACCCAAGAAACATGCCTGTTAATTTGTGCCAGACTTTCCAGAAACACCCTGTATAACTAATCAAGGCAAGGAAAATAAATTTTGTTAAATTATGGACAGACAAATAGGCTAAACACCATTAGCTATTATTGTATATTGTTGAGTTTGTTTCCCACGGTGGAATTTAGAATTTTGTTTTTATTATTTCATCACGAAAGAGAGCCAATCCGCCCCTCTTATACACCGACTTCCTAACAAAATTAAAGTTGAATGTGACGCCACGAATAGCATTACGTCAACCTCCCCCTTGTCACGGACTGTCACAAATTCCGAACCCCCCCCCCCTTGTCACGGACTGTCACAAATTCAGAAACTCCCCCCCCTTTAAGAGTGTGACGCCGTTTATGGAAGGTTTCCATTTGTATTATTTGAAGAGATGAAGATTGAAGACAATAGTGGTGTGTCTTACTCTTGATTCTTGAGTAATGTTGGCTGAAAACATTCCGTATGATCCGGAATTCCGTACAAACCGGTATTCCGTATGATCCGGAATTCCGTTCAAACCGGTATTCCGTATGATCCGGAATTCCGTTCAAACCGGTATTCCGTATGATCCGGAATTCCGTACAAACCGGTATTCAGTATGATCCGGAATTCCGTACAAACCGGTATTCCGTATGATCCGGAATTCCGTACAAACCGGTATCCCGTATGATCCGGAATTCCGTACACACCGGTATCCCGTATGATCCGGAATTCCGAACAAACCGGTATTCCGTATGATCCGGAATTCCGAACAAACCGGTATTCCGTATGATACGGAATTCCGGTTTTCAACTTGGAAAATTCCGTACCGGAATTTTTCGGAAAATTCCGGATATGTTCCGGAATTCCGGAATTTTTGCCTTCCCTATCGTTTACAATAGGTCAGCGACAACGACTTGCGCATCATGAATGTAGCGGCTCGATGGCCTGGTAGCGTTCATGACTCATTCATCTGGCGAAATAGCAGGCTGTTTGAGGCATTTGTGGAAGTGGACATGCCCCATGGTTACCTTCTTGGTGATGGAGGCTACCCCTTACAACCGTGGCTCATGGTGCCAGTATACCGCCCACAAACGCCGGCAGAGGTGGAATTTAACACCCGGCATATTCGTGGTAGGTTGTGCATTATTTCTTTGTGTGGCCGGTAATAGTTTTTTCTGTGAAATTTATGTTTGTTTATATAGGACGAAACGTCATCGAGCGCCTTAACGGCGTCCTCAAGTCACGGTTTCGTTGCCTTGCTGGCTCAGGAGGCAAATTATGCTACCATCCGGACAAAGTGTGCCGCATTATAACAGCTTGTTGCATTCTTCACAACATGTGTTTGGCGAATAAGATACCCTTGCCTGAGGATAATGGTATGTGAGATTGCTTGTTACTTTCTTTGCATACTCCTCATCAGTAGAACAATATGTACCTCTTTCGTAGAAGATGGTGCTGTCGAGAATGACGCAGTTGTCGCAATGCAGGTCGACGATGATGCCCCTGCGAATGGGCAGGCTGCAGCGGCTGGTTATCGTGTCCGGCAACACCTCATAAACATCTGCGAAAACCAGTTATAATTCATTTTAACAGGAAGGTGTGTTTCAACGTGAAGCTTTATCAATGTCTAATTACATGGATGTGTTTGTAAGATACTGACACCTATATTTTGTAGGCATTGAGGGGTGCAGTAGGAAAGGGGGCCTGCCATCAAAACTCCCCGACTCGATTGCGACCGCAGTAGTCAAAGGGACCTGCGTCATCAAAACTCCCCGACCCGATTGCGACCGCAGTAGGCAACGGGACCTGCGTCATCTAAACTCCCCGACCCGATTACGACCGCAGTAGGCAACGGGACCTGCGTCATCAAAACTCCCCGACCCGATTACGACCGCAGTAGGCAAGAGGGCCTGCGTCATCAAAACTCCTCATGGGAAAGGACGTGTGGCTACCTCCAAGTGGTGTTTCCCGGGTAACGCAAAGTGCCACACATGACCGCATACCCTGCACAATGACGGTATTGATTAATGCTTGCTTGAATTGATGACACGTTGGTAGAATAATAAATTATTTGTACTAATCGATAGATGGTAGTCATGGCGCAAGTGTGATGGAGAAGACGCAGAATCATAATGATGCATCGTATACTTCTGTGTGTGACGCAACTTGCGGTCATCGTTCTTGTCATATCTTTGGATAGGAATTCACGTCATTGACCACTTTACAATTGTTGAGCATGCCTTTCTGACAAGCGTACCAATGGTGCCTACAAGTGGTTCAGTAAAACACGTACTATCACAGTACCTTGCTTGAGAAAGACATATAATTAACGTCATGAAGCATGAAAGTACTGTGAATGTCCAGTATCATTTGAAAAGAGTATCCGCTGTCATCGCTGTTCATTACAAAACGCTTCAAAGTTAATTGCAAGAAAATGTAGTCAAATATTTATTACGGTTGAAATTTGAACTGGTTTTGGGATTTGTGAAACCGTTGAATCATGTTGGATTAATGGTTGACTTTGGAAAGTCGTCTCATGTCAATATGTTATTAATAAAAAATGTCTTCGTGGACAAAGACTAGAAAAAGTAAATGATAAGAGAACAAAATGGAATGACCGAAGTAACAGATTTTAAATTTTTTCTGTTTAAAGACATGATTATAAAACATCAATTATTTAAAAAAAAATACTTATCTTCGTTTTTTTCACCAAAATGACATTTGCCCAAAAGTTTTGAATCATGAATTTTCCATTCTTTTCAAAATGGTTCGTGTCAAATCTTTACTATATAACAGAAACATGCGACATCGTTTATATTTAAGCGCTAGATTTCCAGTGTAGACCATGATAGAAACAGTTCCTCGTTAGTGATATTTAAAAGGATTGCAGCTTTTAATTTGAACTACAATACGTTTTAATACTGGAAACTAAGCCCAATAGTGAAATAAATACGCAGCCCACCATTTGTCGGTGTCCATTTACGAGTTTCGTGTTATACGTTTGCTCTACAATGTGTTCCTCATAGCGAGTTGAAGTCATACCAAACTAATTCAATCACAACTTTTAAAACAGTTCTCACGCACTCAATAATATGCCAAAGGTTTTTTTGTTAATAATGTCTTTTATCCAGATTTTAATGATTCATTCATAAAACATTTTAAATCATCGACCCAAAAAATGGGACCCAAATTGAATCGTGGTCGTATAAATGCAGGCGCAAAACCAAAGCACTCTAAAGCGACGTTTAAAAAGTCAATCATGATGAAAGATAAAATTTCTTCCTTCGGTTGAATTTAGTCGTTTTAAACAACGTTTTGCCTTATAGTTCGAAAAGAGAAACCTTTAAAAATAACCCATATCCATACTCGGATATTTATTCTAATCCTTTTCATTCGAAAACTGTTAATACCAAAAATGATATATAGAATGAATAATCTGTCTTTCGAAAACAATGCAAATGTAATTTTGGTGAAAAAAACGAAGATAAGTATTTTTTTTAAAATAATTGATGTTTTATAATCATGTCTTTAAAGACAAGTTTAATATCTGTTGCTTCGGTCATTCCATTTTGTTTTCTTATCATTTACGTTTTCAAGTCTTTGTCCACGAAGACATTTTTTATTAATATCTGTTCCTTCAGTCTTCATTTTAATTAAGATTGTGGCATTTTTAAAATCTGCACTAAGCACAAACATTAATATAGGGGAGCGTAAGCATAAGGGACCTAATATTGCTAGTTAGTGACTAATGCTTTCAGGTACCAGTTAATCAGTTATCACCAATGAGATTAATTTATCACTGAAAACATCAAATTTTCAAAAGTGAAAATTTTAATATCTGTTACTTCAGGCAATTCATTTTCTACACTTATCTTTTACACTTCCCCGTCTTTGTCTACAATGACAGTTTTTATTAATATCTGTCACTTCAGTCTTAATATTAATTCAAATTGTTCAGAAACCTTAGGAGAGTTAATGTATTAGGGCATTGTGCATATATTAGTTAACTCGGTTGAACTAACCAACCATCTATTATAAAACTGTCATTCCTGACTGCTTGACTTGACAATGAACGTCCGGTGAAACTCAAATTGCTTTCCCGTCATTTTCACATGCAAATACAGAGGAAGCTGTACATAGTTATACCACAAAAAGATTCCGTATACCTGAGCACCAACACATGTCTTATACTTATCAAGTTCAATTACCAGTCGTCGGTAATCTAGCTTAATTATCAGTCGTCAGTAATCTAGCTTAATTACCAGTCGTCGGTAATCTAGCTTAATTACTAGTCGTCGGTAATCTAGCTTAATTACTAGTCGTCGGTAATCTAGCTTAATTACCAGTCGTCGGTAATCTAGCTTAATTACTAGTCGTCGGTAATCTAGCTTAATTACCAGTCGTCGGTAATCTAGCTTAATTACCAGTCGTCGGTAATCTAGCTTAATTACCAGTCGTCGGTAATCTAGCTTAATTACCAGTAGTCGGTAATCTAGCTTAATTACCAGTAGTCGGTAATCTAGCTTAATTACCAGTAGTCGGTAATTTAGCTTAATTACCAGTAGTCGGTAATCTAGCTTAATTTCCAGTCGTCGGTAATTTAGCTTAATTACCAGTAGTCGGTAATCTAGCTTAATTACCAGTCGTCGGTAATCTAGCTTAATTACCAGTCGTCGGTAATCTAGCTTAATTACCAGTCGTCGGTAATCTAGCTTAATTACCAGTCGTCGGTAATCTAGCTTAATTACCAGCCGTCTTTAAAATAGCTTAATTACCAGTCGTCGGTAATCTATCTTAATTACCAGTCGTCGGTAATCTAGCTTAATTACCAGCCGTCTTTAAAATAGCTTAATTACCAGTCGTCAGTAATCTATCTTAATTACCAGTCGTCGTTAATCTATCTTAATTACCAGTCGTCGGTAATCTAGCTTAATTACCAGTCGTCGGTAATCTAGCTTAATTATCAGTCGTCAGTAATCTAGCTTAATTACCAGTCGTCGGTAATCTAGCTTAATTACTAGTCGTCGGTAATCTAGCTTAATTACTAGTCGTCGGTAATCTAGCTTAATTACCAGTCGTCGGTAATCTAGCTTAATTACCAGTCGTCGGTAATCTAGCTCAATTACCAGTCGTCGGTAATCTAGCTTAATTACTAGTCGTCGGTAATCTAGCTTAATTACCAGTCGTCGGTAATCTAGCTTAATTACCAGTCGTCGGTAATCTAGCTTAATTACCAGTAGTCGGTAATCTAGCTTAATTACCAGTAGTCGGTAATCTACCTTAATTACCAGTAGTCGGTAATTTAGCTTAATTACCAGTAGTCGGTAATCTAGCTTAATTTCCAGTCGTTGGTAATCTAGCTTAATTACCAGTAGTCGGAAATCTAGCTTAATTACCAGTCGTCGGTAATCTAGCTTAATTACCAGTCGTCGGTAATCTAGCTTAATTACCAGTCGTCGGTAATCTAGCTTAATTACCAGTCGTCGGTAATCTAGCTTAATTACCAGTCGTCGGTAATCTAGCTTAATTACCAGTCGTCGGTAATCTAGCTTAATTACCAGTCGTCGGTAATCTAGCTTAATTACCAGTCGTCGGTAATCTAGCTTAATTACCAGCCGTCTTTAAAATAGCTTAATTACCAGTCGTCGGTAATCTATCTTAATTACCAGTCGTCGGTAATCTAGCTTAATTACCAGCCGTCTTTAAAATAGCTTAATTACCAGTCGTCAGTAATCTATCTTAATTACCAGTCGTCGTTAATCTATCTTAATTACCAGTCGTCGGTAATCTAGCTTAATTACCAGTCGTCGGTAATCTAGCTTAATTATCAGTCGTCAGTAATCTAGCTTAATTACCAGTCGTCGGTAATCTAGCTTAATTACTAGTCGTCGGTAAACTAGCTTAATTACTAGTCGTCGGTAATCTAGCTTAATTACCAGTCGTCGGTAATCTAGCTTAATTACCAGTCGTCGGTAATCTAGCTCAATTACCAGTCGTCGGTAATCTAGCTTAATTACTAGTCGTCGGTAATCTAGCTTAATTACCAGTCGTCGGTAATCTAGCTTAATTACCAGTCGTCGGTAATCTAGCTTAATTACCAGTAGTCGGTAATCTAGCTTAATTACCAGTAGTCGGTAATCTAGCTTAATTACCAGTAGTCGGTAATTTAGCTTAATTACCAGTAGTCGGTAATCTAGCTTAATTTCCAGTCGTTGGTAATCTAGCTTAATTACCAGTAGTCGGTAATCTAGCTTAATTACCATTCGTCGGTAATCTAGCTTAATTACCAGTCGTCGGTAATCTAGCTTAATTACCAGTCGTCGGTAATCTAGCTTAATTACCAGTCGTCGGTAATCTAGCTTAATTACCAGTCGTCGGTAATCTAGCTTAATTACCAGTCGTCGGTAATCTAGCTTAATTACCAGTCGTCGGTAATCTAGCTTAATTACCAGTCGTCGGTAATCTAGCTTAATTACCAGTCGTCGGTAATCTAGCTTAATTACCAGTCGTCGGTAATCTAGCTTAATTAGCAGTCGTCAGAAATCTAGCTTAATTACCAGTCGTCGGTAATCTAGCTTAATTACCAGTCGTCGGTAATCTAGCTTAATTACCAGCCGTCTTTAAAATAGCTTAATTACCAGTCGTCGGTAATCTATCTTAATTACCAGTCGTCGGTAATCTAGCTTAATTACCAGCCGTCTTTAAAATAGCTTAATTACCAGTCGTCGGTAATCTATCTTAATTACCAGTCGTCGTTAATCTATCTTAATTACCAGTCGTCGGTAATCTAGCTTAATTACCAGTCGTCGGTAATCTAGCTTAATTACCAGCCGTCTTTAATATAGGTTAATTACCAGCCGTCGGTAATCTAGCTTAATTACCAGTCGTCGGTAATCTAGCAAAATTACCAGTCGTCGGTAATCTAGCTTAATTACCAGTCGTCGCTAATCTAGCTTAATTACCAGTCGTCGGTAATCTAGCTTAATTACCAGTCGTCGGTAATCTAGCTTAATTACCAGTCGTCGGTAATCTATCTTAATTACCAGTCGTCGTTAATCTATCTTAATTACCAGTCGTCGGTAATCTAGCTTAATTACCAGTCGTCGGTAATCTAGCTTAATTACCAGCCGTCTTTAATATAGCTTAATTACCAGCCGTCGGTAATCTAGCTTAATTACCAGTCGTCGGTAATCTATCTTAATTACCAGTCGTCGGTAATCTAGCTAAATTACCAGTCGTCGGTAATCTAGCTTAATTACCAGTCGTCGCTAATCTAGCTTAATTACCAGTCGTCGGTAATCTAGCTTAATTACCAGTCGTCGGTAATCTAGCTTAATTACCAGTCGTCGGTAATCTAGCTTAATTACCAGTCGTCGGTAATCTAGCTTAATTACCAGTCGTCGCCAATCTAGCTTAATTACCAGTCGTAGGTAATCTAGCTTAATTACCAGTCGTCGGTAATCTAGCTTAATTACCAGTCGTCGGTAATTTAGCTAAATTACCAGTCGTCGCTAATCTAGCTTAATTACCAGTCGTCGCTAATCAAGCTTAATTACCAGTCGTCGCTGATCTAGCTTAATTACCAGTCGTAGGTAATCTAGCTTAATTACCTGTCGTCGGTAATCTAGCTTAATTTCCAGTCGTAGGTAATCTAGCTTAATTACCAATCGTAGGTAATCTAGCTTAATTAGCAGTCGTAGGTAATCTTGTTAAATCACCTTTGTTGTTACTGTCTCTAAGGCAGTTGGTAACTTAATATTTATGTGTGGGGTCCTTTTCCAACTTAACTTGTTAGCTATTACAAGCTTAGGTTCTCTTGTTTTTAACCACTACGAAAAGTTGGACCAAATAGCCTTAACCGTGCTAACATCATAAACTGACTCTTATCCATGGTAAAATATCGTATATTGGAATGGTTTTGAAAATGTGAAATTAAACATACTTTAACTTAAATCTAATTAATGAGAATTGGAAAGCACAAAATCTAAATACCAGGCTTTCGTTTAAAACCGTTTTTAAGTCAAACAACCGAATAGTTATTGCATTACGGCTGCCACAAAATAGTTATTTGTAAAATATTTTCCCATGTTATTTCTATGGGAAAATTTTATGTTTTTCATCAAAATATCGTTAAAGTTTTATGGAAATGAAAACCACCCTTAGCAACTTTATTTTTTATAAAATAAACTATTAAATGAATCTTTTTGAAATTTTAACCACATATTGAGGGTCTGAATTGTAGTTCTGTGGAATTTTTTCAAAACAGTTAATACAATACAAAAAAAGTTATATCCAATCAAAAAACCATCCTTATACATTAAAGTCAGTATGAAGTCTTATCTAAGAGAGCTACCGCTCTCCTAGAATATTTCGGATTAAAATATATTAAACATACTCTTCGCTTTTTTTGTTGTTTTACGCATTTCAGTATTTGACCATTCCCTTGAGATTGTTCATACTGACCCACATGACTTTCTACAATTTCAAGGGCATATTCAACTTCTATGTACATTTTTGGCCCACCACAAACCCTGCACGGGGATCATTCTTAAAAGAGCAATATGTTATATGAGCTATAATCAGTAGTAAAATTATTTACATTCCACAAATAACTAATGAAAAAACCCCTGCAATGTCGTTTGAAATGGTTGTATAAAGGAAGATCCATAGTACTGCGCCATCTACCCTCTTATTTATTACTGACATTAGTGTTAAATTGGCATTATACAAGCAGAACACATTCATTCTTTAACTTGACTCTGAACTGTTAAGTTGACACAATGAAACGTTCGAACGTAGGTAGAGCTAGAACTCGTAAACCTAACTTCAGTGATAAGGAGTTAGGCGTGTTATGTACCATGTTGGAAACACGACGGGACTTGGTGCAAAATGAACATGGTATGTCAACCGTCGACCAAAATTTACAATGGGCAATGGTGGCCGAAGCAGTCAGTCGGGTTGGAGTTGCAGAGCGCACTGTGGAGGAGGTCAAAACAAAATATAAGGCCAAGAAGTCGGAAGTTCGCCATAAGGCCTCTGAAATAGGCAAGTCACAGAGGAAGACTGGAGGGGGCGGACCTGACACCGTGGCATTAAGCACGCTGGAAAAACGTTTCCTAGCAATGGCCGATCCCCAAACATACGAGGGGATCCAGGGGGGGTTTGGAACTTGGCCCTCGTTCCCAGAAACCAACCCTCGACATACCACAGAAAATGTAAGTATCACATGCAACAGTGATTTATTTGTTAATGCGTAATAATAAAACAACATGCATTCCCAGAAGTACCAAGGAAACACCAAGTGAACTGGAAGAGTTCATCGCATCATTTGATATGACATCATTTGACACGGACACAGGTATGTGTTTATTGTAATACAATATAAAAACCATGTGGTGGTGTGGAGAACCGTACTTATGATAAAAAACCCAAAATTCCGCAGTCTTAGAAAATGCCCCCGAGTCTGCCACCATTGGTTGCCCATCCGAGCCGCTGGCTGGTGGCAGCAACAGTCAGCCGTCAACTTCAGGCGCCAACCCTAGCTCTTCCTCGCGTGTGGAACTTGCAGGTAGTGCGTCTGACGGCCAACAACCTTTGAGAAAAAAAGGTAAGAGTGAGCCCCAAAAACCGAGCTACAGTGCCCATACCACTGTAAAGGAGAGGCCGTCATTTTTGTATTAACGTTTGACAACAATGTTTAACCTTCAAAAACCATTCCAACGTAAATAATTTGCACATCTTTCAGCGAAGAAAGCAACTCCAACAAAACCATTATCTCTAAAAGAGAGGTTGGTGGAGAATGCCGAAAAGGTCGGGTCAGACCAAAACGCATTTCAGGACGCGGTGATTAAAAGGCTTGATCATCTGACAAGTCTTCAAGAACGCCAAACTGTGGTCATGGAAAGGGCGTTGGGAATGGCGGAAGCTGGAAAATGCACAGTTATGTGAACCATCCTGTAAGAAACACCAATTATTATCTATGTTTAGAAGTTGCTCACGTGCATGTCCTGTAGGGTTTGCACATGAAGAACGCCGCAGTCTGTTTTGAACCTGCAGTAGGAAAGGGGGCCTGAGTAATCAAAACACCCCGACTCGATTGCGACCGCAGTAGGCAAAGGGACCTGCGTCATCAAAACTCCCCGACCCGATTGCGACCGCAGTAGGCAAAGGGACCTGCGTCATCAAAACTCCCCGACCCGATTGCGACCGCAGTAGGCAAAGGGACCTGCGTCATCAAAACTCCCCGACCCGATTGCGACCGCAGTAGGCAAAGGGACCTGCGTCATCAAAACTCCCCGACTCAATCAGCGACTGCAGTAGGCAAGGGGGCCTGCATCAACAAAACTCCCCATGGGAAACAACGTGTGGCCACCTCCAAGTGGTGTTTCTCGGGTGACGCTAAGTGCCACACATGGCGTGTACTGCTACTCCTGAGACAAATCGGTATGACGCTCTCATTATGGTTAGACATTGTAATAACAAGAAACTAACACATTTCACGCCTTCTTCATAAAATATATTTTAGCTTCCCATTGTAGTAACGCAATTAGCGACATATTCAATGTATGCCCATAACTGGTGTCAGCAGAAGTCGCAAAGAAGGTAACTACACTTATCTTACGGACATGCTTTTGACATGTGTATATGTACTTGTGTCTGGCTGATAAATGTTTCTCGAGAGAGTAGCAATTGCACAGTTTGGCCATGCAATGCTTCTACTTGTATCTGTTTCGCAACGGACCACACTTCATCGAGTTCGGCTTTCGAACATAACCGCTGTCATCACAAACCATGTCACCCTTCCTTATATGTTGAAACGTGAAGATGTGAGTTTGTTCGCATCTGTGCTTGCCGGAGAATGTTGTTGCGAATTAAATATGGTTATTCTCATTATACGTCGTTTCTGATCAAGGTTCATAAAATAGTTCTTATCTGCCTCGAGCTTTTGTTCCTTTGCACAAAGCAAGCCCTTAGTCGCCTTACTCTAGTGGTAACCCATAGTAATGTCATTACACGAGTTGTACAATTTAAGTTGACTTTAAAGGGATATAATTCAATAAATAGCATTCGTTGTTATTATGAATTTGTTTCAATTTTATTTTATTACCGAAATCCGATTAACCCCGCTTAAACCACGTGCTTAAACGAACTCCCGACTCACTAATATGAGAATGTTAAGAGCAGACGCTTGTGGAGGTGTTGCCACGACGGAGAGGCCAACGGCACCATTTCTCATATATTTTACCTCCAAATTCGTCATATTCCGGCGTATGGTGCTCTTAACCTCCCCGCTGTAGGCGTTGCCGTTGCTGAAGAGAGGTTTACAAAATCCACCAATAACATCTTCCTTGTTATTAGTGTTCGTCTACGTCACAGCACGTGACGGGTTTAGGAAAAAATTACATTATCGTCAACACTAATCTTGAGTACTACGCATGCGCACTTCGCACCACCTCGTGCGGCGTCTGGCGGCGACTAGAGCATAGGTCTCCAATTACCATCAACGACCAAATAGAGCTGGGAGTATCGAGGATTTTCAGTATCGGTACCGGTATCGAGTATTAAACATTCTACCCAGTATCGGAATCGGTATCGAAGACTTAAATACTCGATACTTTTTGGTATTTTTTTAAAAGTGCCGAAAGCGCCACCTTATTTACTAAATAACACTATTAGAAAACATTTTGGTTGTAAAACTATAAGAAAACATTTTCATACCTAATTCTTTAAAAAACCCTAATCATTCTCAAAACAATTTTTTCTAATGAAATATCTGTGAATGAAATTTTGTGTCTGAGTCTGAAAAACTGATACAGATTCAAAATTTGTAGCGACTAACGAAGCACCACTTACCTTAAGTTACCTATAGTCAATTTTCCCTTGACCGATATTTTTCCTAAATTTTTTTACCACCGAGGACATATTTAAAACTAATAGTTCATTAAAATAATTCAAAATATAACCGCTAATTGAATCAACCAAGCCTTCTAAGATCCTAAGCATGCCAAAAACTCGAAAGTGTGCTCATCGTGAATCTGATTTTGTAAAGATCAACATGTATCAGCTGTCTGTTTGTACGAAATAAATTCTTATAACACAAAATATTACTTGGTAATTTAATTGCCCAATTGATTACGTAAATAATAAAAAATCTTACTTTGTCACAAAAAATCAGTTATTTTTTTACAAAATTAGAAAAACTTTGTAATTGAGATCAACTTTAAATCACAGTAAATACACTTTTGTAAATTATAATAATATCGGTTCAGCTCACCAAATGAAAACACAACTTTGTATCATTCAATTTAAATAGTAATGTTAGTAGTTAGTAGAACTAATATTTTCGTCACTAAAAACAGGTATTTTTTGTCACAAAAAATTAGAAAAACATGTATTGAGATCAACTTTAAATCACAGAAAATACACTTTTGTATCATAATTATATCGGTTGAGCTAACCAACTGAAAATAAAACTTTGTATCATTCAATTTTAATAGTAATGTTAGTAATAAACTGACTACAAAGTACAAACCAAAGACTTTCATGAAATTATCAAGTTTATCTTTAGTTTTATGAAATGTTGTAACATGGCTGCCAGAATTCTTGGAGCTTCCACTCCTTGGTTCTGGCCAAGGTTCGTAAAGAAAACCGCTATAACAGGTTGCCTCGATCGGCTGTTTTTTCGATCGTGTTTTTCGGGCTAATAAAACCGCGCACTCGCTTTTCTCTCGTGACGTCACGAAATGAACTTTTCCGTTTTGGACTCATGGTCGAAGAGTCACTGTCGTCGCGGCGGCCGTGTTTACTTCTCTAAGAAATAGAGATTAAAAGATAAAAGGTTGGTTAATTTTTACTATATTTAATTAATATTGTTCGTTTAATAGTGTATTATAACGTTAGCTGGACTATTTTATTAGTTTTGGTGGTGTTTTTCAGTTATTGGGGATTGGGGGTTGACAGTTTGATTATTGAAATTAAGCCTCGGGTTATGGTTTATTAGAAATAAAAGCGAGGGTTTATGATGGATTGTTTATTTAGGTAATTTATTATGCCTGGAGGAATGAAATGTGCAGTTTTGGGGTGCTTAAATAAGTACAGAAACACCTCACAGTGTTCAAGTAACTCTGTCTCATATTTCACGTTCCCGAAAGACAGTAAATTGAGAAGGATATGGCCGAAAGTGTGAATGTTTACAGCACGTTTTAAGTGCTTATAATTAAATAAACTCTCTACATTAAGTTTTCCCATGTATTTGTTGCAACAAAACAAATAAAAAACATTTTAACTATAAATAACAGTCTAAGAGTGCATTTACTTTACAAAAACAATTCTAGACATTTTTAAGGATTAATCTAGAGTTTTCTGTGTTGAGAGAGCATGAGGAGAAACTTTCATTACTCTTTCAATAAAGACTTATTCCCAGAAGTTTTACCCACTGAAATCAAATTCCCTGACTTTGCTGAAATTTTTAAAATTCCCTGACTTTTCCCTGTACTTTTCGGCTCATTTTCAAATTCCCTGACTTTTCCAGATTTTCCAGGATTTCCAGGTACTGTTGCAACCCTGTATAAGGTCAAGTACTCCTAGACCTAATGGTCAAAATCAAAAGAATCCTATGAAAGAAAACTGTGATAATACTCTAGTTCAAGCAGATTTACGTGATTTTAGTGTACACGAAGAAGGGGGAATAGAAGTTTTAGAGGGATGGATAGCGAAGAAGTTTCATAAAGTGTATCCCGATTTAAATTTAAGATGTAAAACTTCAGTGTCTGATCACTCATATGCGGTACCATCTTGGGCTTCCCAATTATCTTTTGGTGGCTTTGTTGTCCCCTCTACAGAGTTTCTAAATTATGTTAAAGCCTTTGAGACTGTTTTTACTAATTTCCACGATAAGGGAGATAAAGAGAAGCCATCCATATCAAATGAGAAAGGAATTGTATCAACTGTTACAGATAAAATATGTGATATTTATTCAAATTTCCCAAGAGCCATAGTTAGAGGATTCGTAAAAATGCGTACCCTAATTAGAATAAAATTTTTGAATGAATTATCTGTGGAAGATGACTTACATAGAAAAAGAGCTAAAAAAACTAAAAAGTTTATTACTTAGGGATCTTATTAGTTCTAGTCTTGACAATACAAATATCTCTTGACAAACTGAAATGTGTTTAAAAATATATTTAAGTGAATTTATTAAAAAAAACTCATCTTTTCATGTGTACCACTGAAAAACCTACGCGCTGTTTAAATACTTAGTACCTGATTTTTGGTTTTGGAGTCTACAAGGAAACTCCGATACTTGACAACAACTCCAGCACTAGACTGCAGCTCCGGTTCTTGGTAGCCCCACACGGACACCAGTCTGTACTTACTGGCTTCCAAACACCACCATCACCTGGTATTTTGTATATCCCACAGGGACACCATTCTGTACTTACTGGCTTCTAAACACCACCATCATCTGGAATTTCGTCCATCCCACATGAACACCAGTCTGTACTAACTGGCTTCTAAACACCACCAACATCTCGTCTTTTATCCATCCCACATGGACACCAGACTGTACGTACTGGTTTCTAAACACCACCATCTTCTGGTCTTTTGTTTATCCTAGTGATTTAAACCAAAAACAGTTATCTGATTTGTAATCCGAACAGATCACATATTTTTGCTTGACTTCTGCTATCAGTTAAACAATTGAAAGCAATTTTTACTTCAGATCAGATGCATCTTTCAGATACACATTCGGATCACATAGTATCTGAGGAGAAAACGATGTTGTATACATTAGAAACAGATATCTGTGGCATCGGACGTAGTTTCGAATTAATAATCTTTCAACAATTTAAGTGCTTGGAATGTATTCAAAACGCATACTTAAAAAAACAACTAGACATATTGTATATTTGTTGTGGGTTGGATGTCGAAGGAAATATTTACTTGGTACAAGTAGATACGTGAGACGGCAATTTGCCGTCCGTAAATTACCGTTAATTAACCAAATTTCCGAAAATTTATAAGGGTAAGAATTATGAAACATTTTTGAAATTTTTGGAAGTTCACTAGCCATCCAGAGACTAAAACAATGTCCCTTTTTACTTCGGAGTCCTGTTTTCCTCGTTGCGACTGTTCTAGCTTCAAATAGTTGTTCACACACACTCATGATGTTAGTCACTTCAGAAGTGTTTACTTAAAAGCAGAGGCAATTATTCATACGCACATGTTGCTCTTTTATTTGGATCAAGGGCTCATATCGCAATAAAAGCTAATTTTACATTTAAATGATCAACCATTTCTGTATTTACTTCCATAAGGGCTCGCTTGGCTCCAGTCCACACTAGAAATCTTTATGTCAATATCACAATATAAAGGCCACTTCTGCCGTCTTGGAAGCAAAATCGTGTAAAGCAGCATTTTGATGACGTTGCTGACGGTGCTGGTCAAAAATACATCGTTGCTTTTTACCTCCCTCGCAATGACCAGCCTCTTCTTTCATACCTACCCCTCCCGTCTCGAGGAAGGGTGTCATGGACTTTGACAACCAAAAAGTACCCTGTTCTCTATTTCTGCTTCTAAAATTACATGAATCTCTGTATCTCTGTCTTGAATAACTAATTGAAGGTTTTCATGTGTACTGGTATGGCTGTATATATAATCAGTGTATAAAGTTAAACACGGATGTCTGTAAAATAATAAAGATATCTGAACATATAGAGCTAGGTCGGATGAAAATCATCACCTTATCGGATCAGATTTAAGATCAATGAACTGCTGACGATGTTACGGGAAAGATATCGCAATCAGATGTCATAAAATAAGAAATAGTTCATAATTTGTCATAAAAGAAGAAAAAGTTCATAATTTGAAGCACTAGTCCATTCCACATAGACACAAGTCTTACATACTGGCTTCTAAACACCACCATTATCTAGTCTTTTGTCCATCCGACAAGGACACTAGTCTGTACATACTGGATTCTATCTCCATCATTATCATTAAGTTTAAGACATACGCGGCGATCGACTAGGGTTACGAGAAAGTGGAGACAATGAATAGAAAGTTAAGCCTTGGCGAAAATCCTAGTAATCTAAAATGTGAGTAAATTTAGTATCAAATTTATTTTGTTCCCGTAAGATTCAATTCTAAAAATCCAAAAATTAAATCGAGTGCGGGCCCCGGGGAAAATGACCGAATTGCCCCATCCTCTCGACGGCCCGGCATTCCCATACCATCTTTGTTTACCAATTCCACCCATAGATTTAAAGGCCGACTTCCAGAGAAAAGGGTTCTGGCGAACTAAAAACCAAGCATTGAGACCTACAATGAAGCGACCGTGCCAATTTTCGAAGCCCCGCTTTGGTAAAAGTTGCAGCGGGTTTTAGCTAACTGAAAGCCGTGCAATGTGGTTCTAGCGAACTGAAAATACACAATAGAAATCCTTTTAAATTTATTTCCTCTCGAATTTTTGCGTTCCTCTGAAGGAATTTCTCTACTGTGTATCTTCAGTTAGCCAGAACCCTTCCATCTTTTGACCCAGCGGGGATTGATTGTTAGTCTCGATGCTCGGTTTTTAGTTTGCTAGAACCTTTTTCGATGGAAGTTCGCCTTTAAGAGAGGATGAGGAGAAACTTTCACCATTCTTTCAATAAAGACTTATCCCCAGAAATTTTACCCACCTAAATAAAATTCCCTGACTTTTCCCTGACCTCTTTGGCCCGTTTTCAAATTCCCTGACTTTTCCAGGTTTTCCCTGACCCGTGGCAACCCTGTTTAAATATAAATTGAACATAAAAAACATAATTTTAAAATAATATTAAAGGAAATGTCACGGGTTATTGTGTAATTCCAGGAGTAAGATAAGGGACTAGAAGTATCGAGCTAACCTAATTCCTCACTTGGCGAAAGCGAATATACTTGATAAAACACCAACAGTTGGCCCTCTGGTATCAGTTTCTGAATTTTCCCTCACTCCAATGATAGTCTCGAATCTCTCGATGCTCGGTCTTTAGTCTGAAGGTCTCTCGCTCGCCCGTCGCCAAAATATTTCTTCCGAGAATTTGGCGCAAAAACTTACATGGACTGACTGACAGCTATTATAGCCGTGAATCTCGCGTGCTAGAGTAACAGGAGGATGAGCTAGAAGACGGTACTGTTAGCTTAGCCAGTTAGTAATTAGGCTTCAAGAAACTAAGTGAGATGAACAGCGGTAGTGGCACCTATGTTATATTGCCATATATAGTCTAATACAGTCAAAGGCAGAGGGCTGCCATTATTCTGTGGCAAAACCCTTTAAAGTCTTCTTGGAATTGAGTGGCACGCGCGTTTGTAACGTAAAATTTGAAACAAATTCAGAGCACGCGCGCCGAGAGAAATAGAAAGTTTGCCTCAATTTCTACTTCATCCGCTAGCTGCCTTGTACCCCTTGGCCTACCCGCGCGAAACTTTTGTATCGTTCGTAAACGAGGAAATTCTCTAAGATATTCGTTAATTTCATATAGGCAACATTTCGAACGTTCAAAATTACGAAACTATGATTTCGAAATCGATTGTTTAGGTTCAAGTCAATTCCCTAAGCTTAGCTCATACCAGTTCGATTTCAAGACGAGCTCGATCGAAAAAATTCAAAAACCAAAGATAAAAAATTAGCAAATAAGATGGCCGAGTCAGGTGATGGAGAGACAAAGCCAATTGGGGTGAAATTAGGCTTAACAATTTTTATTATTTAAAAGTAATGGAATATTAGACTGAATGAGTTTTTCGTTCGCCTTCCAAAAAAATTTTAAACATTTCTCGCAAACAACGAACCAAGTTCGAAATGTAACAAAATTAGAATTGGTGATCGAAAAATTTGTTCGAAAAGTTCGACGAAACTAAAGAAACGAGTTAGAGAATTGCCTACTTTGATGCACCAAGTATCGGCCTATAATTGGAGTTGTTTGTGTCTTAAAAAAGTTTAAAAAATCATACCTTTTAACATTTTCCATAGTTTCTACGATCACGCTTTCCAATTTTTCCTCTTCATCAGAACCGTCAATTGCGCAGAATGTTTTATAGTTGATCTCTCTATGGCACGGTCTTTCAATGCTTATTCGAGCGTAGACGATAACTTCTATCGTGGGTGCGGTAATAGTTAGTATAGGGCGCTGTAGGTTAGCTGCGGCATAGGGGCTAACCACCACCCCTCTATGCGTTGTAAAGGGACCCACCTGTAAATAAGCCAAAGGCTTAGTGTGGTAATCCCTTCGTAGACAAAGCTTAGATTATTATTAGAATATTTATATTCACATCGGCTTTTGTTTGACGCGTTAAAAACTGCGTGAGAGTTTGCTGCAGAGTTGATATTACAATCATTACGCGATTTCCACTTTCTCGGGCTCCATCTCCCTTCCTAGAGGCAGCCGCGTCCAACAGAGATTCAAACCTATTTCAATGAAATTTTTTAAACGTTAACGAAGACCTCTCGAAAGTTTTCGGATCTTTTTAAACATTGTCCGTCATTTATCTCGGGCAAAATTCCCATCAATTTGAAGCACTTACAAAAATATTTGACATCAGTAATTCCAGGATTCAAAACAAGTCGATGACATTGTTCGGAAGAGGTGTTCCAGTCAAGAGCAGCCTACTCTCGGATTTGTACGTTTTAAGCGATCTAAAAATTTTAAACAGCACCCAGTTAGAACCTGAAATTTGACGAGATGAAAGAGACAAGTAATAATATTACTTGATGAATACAAGGTCAGGATCCTTCAAACATTATCCATCACCCACAATCATAAGTCTCCATGGAACGTGACTCGGCAAATGTTTATCACTTATAATGAAGAAATAATGCGTTATGACGACGTGACTCTCCCGAATTTGTTTGATCTCAAATCTAATATCTCCTTTTACACCCATGAAACAAAATGGTTCGAACGCTAGGAGCGAACCTTTTAAATTCACAGAACCACTTGCTATGCTTCGATAATGGAGAAACGACCAAAAAGGGTCCATTTTCGTTTCTTTCCACTAAACGAACAATTAAGGCAATTGCTTGGACAGTTTTTCCCAAACCTATTTCTTCAGCTTGGATACCACTCATTCCCATATCGTACAAGTAAGAAGCCATTCGTATCCTTCTATTTGATATTCTCTCATTTGCCCTCTAAAAGTTTCCGGTTGTTCCCCTAAGTTGGTTTTCAGCTCAATTCTTTTACTTAAAATTCTATAGTAGATTTGACTGCGCTCCAAAAGCGTTCGCAAATAGTTATACCAGGTCTCGTTTTGTGGTTGCTCCATTTCTATTTCAGAGAGAGAGTAAAATAATATAAGTAATTATTCAGTTTAAGTTACGTATAATTCTAGTTTATCGGGTTCTTTTTTAACTGAAAATAAGCCAATAACGGTATTCAGCGCCCACTAATAATGTACCTTTCGCCTTGAGTTCTCGTTCCGAGCTAGTGATGATGAGCAACACAGACACGCGTTACGCGTAACCAAGCGTCGCTCCACGCGTTGCCTACGTGATAATTGAGAAATTCCCGCCGAAATGCCGATGCGCCGTCCACAACTGCCATTGGCTAGATTGGAAATGAAAGTAACCTTCCACTCGGTCTCGACAAATAGGGTAGACAGTTGCGATATTTAGTTCTCGCTAAATTTTTCGAGGCTACTTTCGGTGTTTGGTTTCTTGTTGGGCACGTGATTTCCGGTGCCTAAATCCCCCTTCTCTTCCTCTGCTTCCCCACTGTTTAGCTTTTTCACTACTCTATATGACACTGGTAGTTTTCTTTCCGTCTTAAAAGGTATTTTTACTAAAATTATTATATTAAATTATAAAATTTTATAAGTTTTACAAACTACAATAACAATTTAGTCCATCCTACGATGCGAAAATAGTGAAGACAATGAATTCAAAGTTAAGCCTTGGCGAAAATCCTAGTAATCTAAAAAGGTATTAAATTTAGTATCCTATTTATTTTGTTCCCGTAAGATTCAATTCTGAAAATTCAAAAATTAAAATTGAGTTTGCTTATTTTTAGCCCATTTAAGAATTATCTTGTGTGAATGCTTGGTCCAAAATGAAGATACGTATTCTATTTTTCAAAGAACTCAAGGAAAATGATACTTTAAATAACATCCTTCTAGAACAAATTATTATAAAAATAGACGCGACTAATTTACTTCATAGTACCTCAGAAACCATTTATATACCTAAGAATTAGTTTTGATGAAAGAAATTACGACACTCTTAGATTGCTACTTGTTGAATGTTTTACATTCGCTGTCCTCGCTCCATGTTTCCAAAATTCAATCATTCAGATGTTGTACAGAAGGTTGTTTTCTTACTTGATGAATATTGGTCAAATTGGAATTAAAGAATTAAAAAAGAAGACGGAAGAAAAAAAGGCGAAAGAAGAGCTTTGAAATCATAAGGTTGAAAAATACCCAAAAATTAAAAACCCAAATGTTCCGAAAACTGAAGATGTTCTTCGTTATGTAGCAGAGTTTTCAGGGAGATCTTTAAAAAGAAAAGGCTGTCCAAATGAAATTATGGACATCATTGAAAAAAAGGGTGACCTTTTGGAGAAAACCCACATAGATCCCCCGGGCCAGGTCAGGGGCTCACTGCTGGGTGTTCAATATCCCACGTAGTGCAGAGGGAACATGCCGAAACGTACACCAGCCACCAAGTCCGATAGCAGCACACAAAAATAAAGTTCTCTCGGTGAAAACACAAGAGTTAAACGTCCGTATCAAACGCAAAGCCCGGAAAATGATGGCGCAAAATTCAAAAGTTAATCTCGGCGGTGCCTTCAATTGTCACCGCGCGTTCTCCACTGATAAACCGAAAACACGCGACTACGAAGTTAATGGAATCAAACTCATTTATTTAACATAATACTTGAATAAACTATTTACATTGAAATTGGTTACTGAATACAAAATAACTATAGTCAAGGCCTTTGCGAGCGCTCGAAAAGCAACTTTCGAAAGGCTCGACAAGTTTTCGAGCCTCAGGAAAAAGCTCGATAATAGCTCGAGAACAAATTTTAAGATTATCGAAATGAAATTTTTGGGCGTTGAGATTCTAATTTAGGTTAAAGGTCAGGAATTACCGAGGGGATAGTCACTTGAATAATCAGGTGTACAAGACCGCAGAAATCGATTACTGCATTTCTAGAATTCTTAGAAAATCATCAGTAATCAAAATCATTCTTGTGGGTAATCAAAGTAATCAGAAATCTCCGATAATCACTGGAAATCACGTGAAATTTTGAGAAAATCAGAAATAATCATATGATTTACTAGTAATCTTTTGTAATCACCTCGGTAATCGTATCTTTCGTGAAATAATAACGCATAATCAATCGAGAAATTCCAAAATCCAAAACAAAAAATCTTAATCAGTTGAAGTTGAAATATTCACTGTATTCATCGAAATTGACCAAGAATCCAGTGGTTATCACGGCATTCACCAAAAAATCACCGGAATTCATTGGAAATTTGTGTGAATAGCTCTCGATTCGCCCCATTTCACTGTGCTAAAATTATTATCCGTACTTCAATAAATGTACTTACAATTGTTATAATGCGACACAAACATAAAACTTTAGTGATTATCTCGAAGCCTTAAACAAAGCAATACTTATTGCAAGCAGGGATAGATTTAATTTTAGAAGTAGGAATGGAGAACGGTTAGTATTTACTTCAGTCCGACTCATAGCTCAGTATAGAGCCCCTCCCTCCAACACTTAACGAAAAGCTTAATTTATCTTATTGGATCACTTAAATTACTTTTTGATGACGTTGCTGACGGGAACGGCGAAAATACGTAATCCTTTTTTACCTCTGCTGCTATGACCCTCCTCTTCTTCTAGGAGTTTGACGCGCGCCCAGATTACTCTGTTCTCCACTCCTACCTCTAAAATTAAATCTATCGCTGTTCCAATATATGTCTTTTCTTAATTTTAACTATATAAATGAAAGAATAATTTTAAGAAGGTGAAAATACTTTTGCATTACTCCCTGTGGTTTCCAATGTGCTAAGGTTGTACCTCACCCAACAACGATCTACGGCTATACAGTGGCTTACATACACTCTAAAGTTACGAAAAATGCCCCATAAACTTGAGAAATCCATGCCCAATTCAATACACGCAAAATACAGTGAACACAACACTACAAGGTGCCATTTCTAATTTAGCATACACTTTTATCTCTCCCTAAGTCGTAGAAAATCACGGAAATAAACCCTTGCAATAACTAATTTTAGAATTTCTTTGCCGAAAAACTAAATCCATCAACTTACTGGTCTATTGAAGGTGTACCCGATGTCTATGCAATTTTGAAAGCAACTCCACCGTATCGAATCACCCCTCAGTGAGGGAAGGCGAAATTCTATACATATATATGTATTCGAAAACTGGTTCTGGTGAAAGACTGGTGGAAGTCAGAAATATCGACAAAGCCACATAATTACATGCGCGAATACGTTTATTGTAAAGCTATACTCATATTAAAGGGCTTTATGTTTAAACTAAACCCTTTAGTCGATTTTAGTAAAGTAAGAGAGCAGTACGCAGTTGAAGTTCAACCGCACTTTTGCGCCTTAAATATCATGAAAAATATAACATTATCAAATGTTTAAAGTAATCAAGTAGGCTCAGCCATAGTTTTCATAGAGTAACTCAATGAAGATGAATTTCTTCGTGATTGCTATAACTCTTTGTGCCGTAGCTGTACCACTTCAGGAGACCACGGCTGAGAGTCATGAAAGGTTAGTGCTTCAAATGCTGCTATTTTTCTATTGATAACTACAAGTCATTATTTCGTCACAATTGCTTGTATTTTAAGATAATGCATGAAAAGTAACTCATTAAATTCATTGCAACCTTAAAGTTAACTAGCAATCGATTCTTGAATCATTTTTATTAAATCTGATCAATGCTTGTTTCACAGCATAATTTCTATGCAAATAATTCTGGTGAAAAAGATGTTCTAGATATTTAAATTACGCATTTTGACCATTGTATTCCGACCATTAATAATTACTTTTATAGAGGCACAGTACGCCTAAAATTGGAACTTAGCAATTTAAAATATCTCTATAGTTTACTTATCCATGTCTTAACGTTTATGCTTGGGGTTGACAGTTTTTTTATTGTTTGGTCCGTTTGTCGGCTACTTAAATTTAATGTAAGGAATTGCCAACATATATATTTATATGACTATCGGTTTTATAAAGAATGATTTGGATTTACTTCGTCTCTAAATTGAATAATGAATTTTTCACCTAATTAAATTTTGTTTGATAGAAAAATTGATTTCAAAGAGTAATGGGATCAGCCTGGTGCCACCTATAGAGCGCCTGCATTTCCAGCCATACTATCTTCAAAAAGTTATTTATATGTATTCATCTTTACTACCCGGGTGTATCCTACATTAATTTTCAGGATAAATGTTTACAAATTTCTCGCATAAGTTTACGTATTGTAGACTATTGTAAAGACTAACAGTATTAGGTTAGGTGGGTCTAAAGTTGGAACGCCGACAGTTAAATCCTATGCATAAAAGTTAAAAATCGATAAGATTGTGGTTTATTCCAATTTCTAAGAATTTATTTTAATTTTAAAGACTATTTTGCTGGTCTCGAGTCCATATTGCCTAAAATCCCTACCAAAAAAATAGGGAGAACAAATGTGTTCCCGCCTAGGTTTTAAAATTTACAGTTTGTTTTACGAATTTTTACTCCCCCCGTTGCTAGTTGCTACCATCCGTTGTCATAGCAAATCTGTTGCCGTGGCAACGTAAACAAATTTTCCCCCTTTCCATTTCTCTAGAGTGGGTTAAGAGAAAGGAGAGTAAAGGCTGGTTTTCACTGACCAAAATTTCACGGAACCGTAAATAAAATTCCACGTGATTGTTCGCTAAATTATTCAAAAAAGAAAGAAAGAAAGAATTCTGAGAGAGCGGTAGCTCTCTTAGATAAGACTTCATACTGCCCTTAATGTATAAGGGTGGTTTTTTGATTGGATGTAACTTTTTTTGTATTACGTTAACTGTTTTGAAAATATACCCCAGAACTACAATTTGGGCCCTTAATGTGTGGTTAAAATTTCAAAAAGATCCATCCATTAGTTTTTTTTATAAAGAATAAAGTTGCTAAGGGTGGTTTTCATTTCCATAAAATTTTTCACACCTTTTTATGAAAAACAGGAATTTTTCCCATAGAAATAACATGGGAAATTTTTTGAAAAGAACCGTCCGGTTAATTCGATGTTAGAAAAACTATACGTTTGTTAGTTTTGGGAACGGTCTTAAATGAAAGGTACAACATTTCTCATGGCGCTAAGCGATTTTCATGGAAAATAATTAAGTTTAAGTATTAATTTTGATAACATTTAGAACATAACTCGATTTGCGATTTTATATCATGGATACACTAATTTACTAGAAAATATCAGCGCGACCAAAATTGGGGTATTTTAACGTTTAGTTGCCTCATAATAATTTGAGAGTTTCTTCATAATGCTTTATGGATGAAATGGCCTATAGAGAGCGCGATAAGACGGCTTTAATAATTCCGCGCAGCCGCCGTGAGTCCCGTGACGTTGAAACGGCGATAGTCGGCGGCGCCATCAAATACTCGAGTCTAAATCGTCGCCTTAAATAGCGTTTATGAACTTTATGAAGCTTTTGGAAAGTAATTTGGTCTAATTTTAGTATTTTTAGTTGCTAAAACTTAATATTATTTAAATATTAAACGCTTAAGGTAAGGATTATCATTAAATTTGAAAATTATTGTAAATTAATCTATTTCATTTCACTAAGCCTTGGTCAAAACAATTTCAGTTAGTAGCAAGGCTAAACAAGCACGGTGCTTATTATTACCCAGGTTTCCTCAAATCCTCTGTTCTTAACTTCGAAGTCGTAATTATGCTATGATTTTATGCTTTGTTTATCTCTTTAACATGGGTAACAGTAGCGCTAGTTAATTCTGGATACCGTTATCTAATTTGCTCAAATCAGGGTAAAAAACAATGTTGTTATTTTGTTAGCTAATAGTCCTCATTTATTATAATTTTAGCTCAAAGTGCTATAATTGACACGCTTTTAACAAGTTTTATTAATTGTGGTAATATAAATGTTCGTTTGATCGATGAAGCTCAGTTTGTTACGATGCCACTTTACGTGAGCCAACCAACAAACAATGGCTTCTAACTAAATAGACTATTGTGAGTAAATCAATTAAAGTAAATAATTTCCTAGAATGCTAAAAGTATTTTTCTTTTATTTCAACATAAAATACTTGCATCAGTTTGGGGGAGAAAATTGACCTTTAGCGTTAACATAGTTTTCTGAACATCGAATAATGGGATGTTGAAATCAGTATTTAATGCCCAACATTTGTTATTAGGTAAAAATTGAATTATAATTAAATTGTTTGCGTGTCCAGTCACTGTTTATAACTCAGTTTTAAAAAAACCAATGTTCCTACTGTTGTAAAATTATTGATTTCCAGAAAAACTGTTTATTTTGCCAAGGTTTGCGGGGAAATAAACTACTCCATTACAGGACCATCTAGTGCCGTCGGGTTAAATTAACCCTAACAGATATTTTGCTTTGATATGTGTGGAAATTAATTATGTGGACAAAATTGTTAACGCAAATTTATAAATAATTTATTAATTTATTCTGAAAATATTGGGAAAAAATGTTTTTTAGATGCAAATGTACGTTACCTGACCTTACCAAAAATCTCATTTCAACACAACTGTAACCGTATAGATTGAATTTGAGGTTGCGTTTTTTAAAGACGTTTATAACACTATTTTGCTTAATTAAATGGTATTAATTTTGGTTTATGTCAAATAAGTACCACAGCTAAGTCGCATAGAAGTAATAAACATTAAGTCAGCAATCAACCGTAGAGTTCTACTCTACAAGGGTTTGTTGCAAGTTTGATGAACTCAGTGCTACCACCCGGGATCAAACCAAATAAATTAATTTTATTTTAAATAGAATTTTAACATATTAAATAGAATTTTAACGGCACTTAAAAAACACATTAAATCTTGAAAAATCCCCCCCCCCTTTGTATGAATTAAAAAATGGCATGCAGATAGACAAGATTTAAATGATAAATAAAAAGTGATATTTGGATTTTAATGATTTTCGCAAAATGTTTTATTTATTATTTTTAGGGAATGAAATAATTGATTTTTACAAAATGAAATTATGATTTTTAAAAAATGAAATATTTATTATTTTTAGGTAATGAAGTTATGATTTTAAAAAAAGAAAATAATGATTTTTACAAAAAATTATTTATGTTAGTTACATAAAAAAAAAGAAAAAATCTACATAAAAAAAAAACGAGAAAAGATAATTGTGATGATGCTATATGAAACAAAATGACAAAATTATACTCTAATAAGAATGTTATTGGAACACAGGAAATTAATTTAACTATACAATACCGGCAGAAAAGCAAGTAACTAATACATAATAAGGCTACTAATCTATAACCCACCAATTTAACTTGGAAACTACAAGCATGGAGGCTTCCTACCATTAACACAGGGAGACCAAGCCACCTAGAGTGTCAAATCGTCTGTTATTTTACACTCTAAGTTGCGTGGTCTCCTTGTGCAAATGGTATGAATCCTCCTTGCGTGTAAACTATGTATACTTTGCTCATATTTATAGGGCGCCAATGTAAGTTCCTTATGCTTAAGGAACTATAGATAGTTTTCACACATGGAGGATTCATACCATTTACACCAGGAAGCCAGGCTACCTGGAGGACAAAAGCAGACAGGTTTTTGTCCTCCAGGTAGCCCGGCCTCCTGTAGTAAATGGTTTGAATTCTCCATGTGTGAAAACTATCTATATTTCGTCATTAATTATATTTGTTCCCAAATTTTACCATGTTATATGGTATTCATGTCTAACACATTAAAACTGTTAACATTTTTTCCTGTGCCCCGGGTTTAATATAATTCATCACATTTTTGTAATAACTTTAATTATTTATCTTACTTACAAAATAAAAATTAAACTGTCACTGGCGCATCCTTTTTATCGTCATCGATATCGATGACGACATCTTGTGGGGGCTTTGGTTGCGCCCCCTCACCGACCTCCATGCCCTCAGGCGTTTTCTCCTCCTTTTTTTCTTTTCCAATAATATAAATAGGCTATTAACTATCTTTAATGAATTTAGACTATCTGCTTGTTTGTTAAGCCATTGATTTGGTTTAACAATTATTACACACATGGAGGATTCATACCATTACACCAGAAGGCAAAGAGCTATGTAGAGAAAAAAAGCGAAAGGGCTTTTTGTCTTCCAAGTAGCCAGGCCTCCTGGCGAAAATGGTGTAAATCCTCCATTTGTGAAAACTAAATATAGTTTAGGGACTAGACTTTGGATAGAAAAAGGCCGGGTGTTTAGAATTAACTAGTCATGAGAGAGTAGAGGACGGGATAAAAAGTGTTATGCTGCCAGTCTTGCAACCACGGAGTTGTATCATTTCTTAAAATACATCTCCGTGGAAGTATCAAGAGTGAATTGTTCATATTGATTAGTTGGCTCTAACTTGTTATAATATTTAAACGACACATATAGGGCAAATAATTAACTCCATGCCTCGGACGACAGCCTATTCTGTATATACTCTGTTACAACATCGGTTGTCAGCAACCGCAAAGCTTGGTCTCTATGTAACGTAGCTTTGTACGTGCTGTCAAGAGACGAAAACCTTCAGGATCTTCAGGATCCGCGAGTATCTTTAGCTCGAGTGCACGGACCTCTAGGTCTTAGTTTCAAATACGTGCAGTAGGCTGTGGCAATTTTACACGTATTTGAGGCTATTTTTTTTTTTTTTTTTTTTTTTGCTCTGGGTCCGGGACAAGGCTAGGGCTTGGTGCCATATAGCCAGTTTTTTGTAGTTAGATCAGGTGGAGTCGGAGCTTCCGTTTAAAGATCGCCAGCTAATAGCGTTTTCCTTTGGGTCCTCGCGGAGCGCTCCCAAGGAGCAATAAAAATGGTAGTAGTAGTTTTCAGCTTCGTTAAAGACTGTTTTGAAGAATAGGATCTCCAAGTTTTATTCCTCCATGGGAGCGCTCCGCGAGGACCCAAAGGAAAACGCTATAAGGCCTAGAGGGCCGTGCACTCGAGCTAAAAAACTCGCGGATATTTTAAATTCTGAAGATCCTGAAGTTTTTTGTCTCTTGAAAGCACGTACAAAGCTACGTTACATAGAGACCAAGCTTTGCGGTTGCTGACAACCGATGTTGTAACAGAGTATATACAGAATACACCACTTTGACATTACCTAGGGCGCCACAGCGGGCTACTGCGAACTAGTACTTATTAAGATGGGCAGGGAAAAAACCGCGTGGGGTTGCGCTTTTGCTAGTAGGGGTAACAAAGAGCAGTTTCCAGTCTTTCCCCTTGAGGCGCTTCGAGCGCGGGGCATCGGGCATGCGCACAACAGAATGTCGAAGTGGTGTATTAGCTGTCGTTCGAGATAGGGAGTTGCCTATTCTATAGCGTGAAAACTAATTTCCTCACGCGCATTCTTTATCCATGGTCACACTAACAGCTTCTATAAAAGGATCCCGTACCTTTGAGAGCAGGGCAATCCCTTATAAAATGCCCTGGTTTTTTACACGAGTAACACACTCGCGGACGCCTCCCCCCACGTTTTTCAACACCTCCTCGACCACCACGACCTCCTCGACCGCCGCGACCGCCTTTACCACCTCGACCGCCGCGTCCACCTCGAATTCCATTGTTTGTTACATAAACGTTACCGCCTATCTTCCAGTTGTCCATTTTCTAAGCCTTGGCCGGTTAACAAGGAATTAAAAAAATCACAATTTAACAACAAAAAGTGCTCCCTATCAATTTTCAAACTAGATCATATAAATAAACTTTTAAGTTGTTAAATATATGACTTAGCTTAAAAACAAAATAATTCTTAAATAAATTTTGGCATAGAACTCACTTTCGTTCCTTAAAATTTGAATGTTGAGACACTGACTATAGCCCACTCGATCACGCACTCCACCGTCGTGGAGCGCGTGATCGAGTGGGCTAAGCACTGATAGTGTTAAATAAAAGAGAGGAATAATAATAATAATAATTAAAAATTTAAATATTTGTGTGAATGCTGAGCTCCATAAAGGAGCCGCCCTGTGTTTTTAAAACTATTATGGGACATTTTAAAATTTTATTGGACAATGTCCAGTGTCCTGTGCTTATTTCCGGCCCAGCCTATAAATGTTCTTGTGCTTATTTTCGGTCCTGTACACAACTTTGACTTTTTAACTAAGCCTTTTTTATGTTAAGCGCCACGTTTTCGGGCGCCTTTCGGTGTTTTGGTACGTATTCTCCAACACATTTTCCTCTGCTACTACTAAGACTTACAATTAATTTCATTTCTAATTAATCTTTTAAGGGTTAATAGCTGCTTTTATTAGTCCCATTACTTTACAACGTCTGTATTAAATTATTTACATTTTTTCCCTTGTTTAATTTTTACTCTTTTTTTCCCTTCACGTTAAGCCTATTACTTTTTATTACATTTCACTGTATGTTGTTTTATTTAAGAGTGTATATAATTGTACTTCTTTGTGGTTCCAAAGTGTTCTTTGTGCAACGCTTTATTGGATAGCTTTGTGGTTCCAAAGTGTTCTTTGTGCAACGCTTTATTGGATAGCTTTGTGGTTCCAAAGCGTTCTTTGTGCAACGCTATATTGGATTTCTTTCCGGATAGCTTTGTGGTTCCAAAGCGTTCTTTGTGCAACGCTATATTGGATTTCTTTCCGGATCAAGGTGTTCTTTGTGCAATAGCTAATTCGGGTTCTTTGCAAACACAAGTTGAAAATTGCTGTGTGGGAATTAGAACTGTTTCAAAAATACAGAACTGTGTTATATTTCTTTACGAATATTCGAAATGGTTTCT
>JAEQBA010001520.1:42009-63316 GCA_019434445.1 Phalangium opilio
CCCCTCTTGGGAGAAGTGATCCATGATGTGATCATAAATTCGCCTTTGATCCGAGTTTAGTAACGCCACATTGTCAACATCAGTCTCGAAATTCATTTCCATGGCAGCTTCCACATCAGCCATCGCGTGTTCGGTTTCGATAACAATTTCCTTCCCTTGCAGCGCATTTTCATCGTCGTCACTTTCAGTCTCCGAGACTATGGTTTCTGGCTCTTTCGCCTTTTAGAAGCCTTCCGTTTCTTTTCAACTTCTTTGGAAACCGAGAGTTTCTCGTGATATTCTCTCATATCTTTTAACACTGAAAGCGAGTTTTCGAAAGCATCGGCGTATGTTTCAAAATCGCCCAATAGCTCAGTTTCGTCACGCCACGGTTTGAAGAGGATCAGTAGAGCGTGACAATACTGTTCTTTCTCCTCTATCGGGTCGTGAATAAAGTGCTCTATTATGTACGGCTTAATTCTCTTTCTCATGAAACCCAGATTGTTTTTCAACTGGATTACATTCGCATTTTTCTCACACCCTCAGAGCGCATCGCATAATCGTAAAACTGACCAAATTCCCGCAAACTTATATTTTCCAAGCTGTCAGGACGATTCGGATATTTGTCGTCGACGAACCCTTTTTGGCAAGTGTCCTTGCTTTCGGGGTCAGTCAGTTCCCTCAAACGAGCGAGTTCCTTGTAACCTTTCAAAATTCTCGATCGGTTTTCTTTCAAGTTAGTGTTTATAAATTTAGTGCTGTCAGACTTGTTGAAAAGGTCTTGGCCCAGCATCATATCGAGAGCTTCATAAATTCCTATTTGCTTGCACGTCAAAGATTTCAATCTATAGGCAAATAATTTTTTGGACAAACTTTCGTTGCCTAACTAGGCAAAAGTTTGGTCCATGTCAGCCCGTCTCCCTTTGTCACGTAAGCCGTGACATAGTTTGCCACTATTTCCGATTTGTCAGCGACAAATTGCAAATCCATGTTGGCTTTGGAAGCCAAAAGTAGCGTGGGATTGTAATCATTGATTAAAACTTCGTGCTGTTTTCTCGGCAAGTCGTACAGTCGTTTCTGCACCTTTTTCATTTTACGGTGACGAGTAACTGATCTAACAGAATTCATAGTAGCAATGTTTGTTACGTTTCGAGGGAAACCGTAACGACACACTTTCAATCCTTTTTTAGAATTTTTCACCTCTTATAACAACTGGAAGTGCATTGTGAGTTTGGAATTTTTTTACCAGCCGGTGCAGTTCCGGACTTACCGATGCTCTTGGCATCGAACACGTGACGTGTTTTTGCACGTAATCCAAAATAGTCTCGGTCGAAGAAGTTCCAATCTTTGGAGCGTCCTTGGCCCACAATAGCATGTGGTAGTGAGGCAAACCTCGAGATTGGTATTCAACCCGCCAAAAATGATGTTCTATCATGCCAAGAACTGGATTTTGCTTACACAAAACAAAGTTGTTTAACAGCGACCGCACTTTGTTGTGAAAGTGCAAATTGACGCTAAGCGGGTCGAAATTCAACAATTCAGCCACCGTCATCGACTCTACTCCTGGAACGTCTGAATTCACTTTTCTCAAGTGATCGTGCAGTTCCATATCATCGTACTCGGCCGGATTAAAAGTTAAAAGCCAGGTGGGAGGACCAAATTCCCGAATCATCGCTAAAACGTTTCTAAGAACCTTATACCAGTAGTCCTTCGTTCCTCGAATATGACCCAAGAAAGTAGCTAAATTACTCTCGAGTTCTTTATCGCCAGATTTAACTCGATTGAGCAAATTTTCAACACCAATTGGCATGGGTTTCTTAACACGAAGAACGTAGTTCAAACTGCTAGAAATCGCTTTCATTTCGCATTCTTGATAAGAGTGGAAGAGATAGGCGTAATCTCGTCTAAAAATGGGACTTTTGTTCAAAATACGGGATAAACGATACTCGGTTTCCGTTATTTTCCCAAAAGGTCTATCATCGTGCTTGCCAAAGCGACCCCGAGGGAACAAATGAACGAAGCTCATGTATTCCAGTTTTTTGTCCCAAGTGCTAACCGGCTCGGCCTCGACGCGCTTCATTTGGTAAGCACCCAATAAATCCTTCGGCGGTTGGACGTTCACTGGATGAATAGAGTAATGATCGTACAGATCATTGGCTTCACCCTCAGATAGTTTTCGCAACAAAGCCTCGGGTGTGTTAAAATTTTGTAGGCGTTGCCTGGTGCAAGCCTAGACTGATTTTCATCCTGCTCCTGCATGTTCGAAGCGTTTTGGTCACCTTGGACGTCGTGACTACTATCCGCTGGCCCTTCTGTTGAAGCGCAGCGGAAGCGGTCAACGCGCAGGTCAACGCCAGCTATACGCAAGTGGATCTGTTACGCTCAGTAATTCTTCGGGAGTCAATGAATTTTCATTTCCATCAATTTCATGCGTGCCACAAATATATTCCTCATTCATTGTCGAAATATCAATGTCTTTGTAAAAAGGGTTTATCCTTTTCAGCACACTGAAAGCTTTCAACACTTTTTCGAGGCAAACAACCTGTTGCCAAACTTTTTTGTCCGCTGTGGGAACGCCATTGACCAAGATATGCAGTTCGTGATTTTTGGGCAACGTCTTGGGAATCATCTTCAAATTTTTCTCCACGGGAATTGGAAGATAAATTACTCTTCCCTTTAAAGCTTTAACAGTGCCAAACTGCATGTTGGAGTTGGTTTTGGTGCCTAACCGCACCACAGTGTGGAAGGCCTTCACAAGCTGAATTAAAACTTTCTCAAACATGTTTAAACTGGTGACATCTGGTGGAGGATTGTCAACCGCCAAGTTGTTCAGAAAACATCTGATGGGAACTTTACCCTTTCCCAAATCCGTAGCGCAGTAACGACATAGTAGCATGTCTGCTTCTCTCGTGTCGGAATTATTCATTATCCAGCCAGCTCTTAAAATCAGATAGGCCTCGTTCTCAAAAACAGCTCTGTTTACCAGTTTTTCTACTGCTCTTAAATCAGATTTTTTCAATAATCTTAAACAGCAGTCGCAGGGCGTGTCATGAAACTCGTTGCTGTTTAGCATTGCCCGAGCGAATTGATTCTCGTAAAGACTCAAGATTTCACTTTCATCGAGAGTCGGCCGAGGAGCGTTAATGCTTCCTGTGGGAGCATTGTTTTGTTCGTTATTTAAATTTTTCCCACGTGTAGCAAGGGTTTTCCTTAATTCCGCCATGACATTCGTCACAGACTCGTAATCACCACTTTCAATTTCAGTTGAGATTTTAGTTAACGCGTTGAGTAACGCTTTGACGTGATAAATATTATTCAGAATATTTCTAATTCCCGAATAGTGAGGAGCCAGTTCAGCTAAAGCACGCAAATGACTTTGGCACTCTTCGCTATCAGCGCAGTAAGCAGTGTGTCCTAGGAACGGAACTATTCTCACCACTACTTCGTCCCCATCTGGTGGTATTAACACGTTTGATTTTTTGCAAAATTCTTTTCTTAGTTCGCAAAGGTCCAAATCAGACTCAAAAATTTTAGTCAAAGATTTTTCATTAGCATTGGCAACTGTGTTTATGAAAGCTAGTACTTTTGCAATGGCTCGAGTTCGAACATTACAAATGTCACTGCATTCCCAGTATACAGTTTTGTTTTGGGTTTCAATAAACCCCCCTTCATTGATCACAAAATTTGCTTTTGGATTCTTCTCTTCAGTTTCAACAATTTTGAAAAGATTTGTAACAATTCCCGACTCATTAACTTGCAAAACTCGTTCTACGTTACTAGTCTCGTTATTGTTTTTTATGTCAACGAAATTTCCCATTTCGTCAACAAACAATTCTTTAGTCGAACTCGTAACACGGTCTCTCAGAACTTTTCGTACACGACCATTAGAATCCAATTGAAAAATTTTGGCGTAATGTGACTCATCGCCAGTTTTCAATATTTTTCCATTATTTCCAATCATATGATAGGAAGTTTCATGGAAATAGGCCTCTTTCATGCTACTGTGAAGCCTTTTCCCACCCACAACTTCTGCCAAATTGTCAGGATCAATGGACCCAATTTCTTTGATTTTCTCGACAAAATCCTTAAATTCACTAACAACAGTTGTTAGTTGGGCGTGGTAAGCCGAATACAATTGCCTTTTTAAATGCAATATTCTACCAGCTAGCACTTGGCATTTTAGCTTGTGAGAGATAGACTTCGTGCGTCTATTTTTAGTCTCAGTGTCAAAAGACTTTGACGGCGCCAGTCTTTCAGTGAGGCGTTTGACTAGAAATCTTTTATAGCTTTCGGCTATAATTTTTTGGTTTTTCGTTTTGAAAATCCCCGCATTGAGGAGTTTTTTCGCAAAGACAAATTTATCCCGTCTATTTGGTTTTGTATTTTTTGAACGCAAATTAGCAGCTCCACCTGGCGGAATAGTTCTCTTCGTTTTTTTCCCTCTCTCAAGTAGAGATTTACGCTCCACATAGTTTTTTGCATTATTTCTTTTAAAGAACCCCTTGTTCTTAAGATAGTACCGTTTACACTTAAGTTTGTTAGTTTGATCACGTTTCAATGATTTACTCTGAACTTGCAATTTTAGCTTGGCTTGCGCTCTTCTTTTTTGCAATAGTAAACGTTTATTTACTTTGTTTCGTTTTTCTCGAGAAAACATTTCAATTTTTCAAAATTGAGTGGAACTTTTGTACTGTATATGTTATAGGTATACACAGAACGCCTTTGTACTTGCAAAAGGTACACGCAGATCCTGTTGGATTTGCAAAGGTACACGCAGATCCTGTTGGATTTGCAAAGGTACACGCAGATCCTGTTGGATTTGCAAAGGTACACACAGATCCTGTTGGATTTGCAAAGGTACACACAGATCCTGTTGGATTTGCAAAGGTACACACAGATCCTGTTGGATTTGCAAAGGTACACACAGATCCTGTTGGATTTGCAAAGGTACACACAGATCCTGTTGGATTTGCAAAGGTACACACAGATCCTGTTAGATTTGCAAAGGTACACACAGAGCCCCTCTGTATTTGTAAAGGCACACTTAGAAACTTTTGTATTTGTAAAGGTGCACACAGAAAATATATGTAGTTCAAAGCAAAAGTAGATTTTAATAACGTAGAAAAGTTTGAAAAAAAAATACACTTAAACAAAGAGAACATAAACTTAAAAGGAATTGAAAGAAGTAGGCTTAAGGTAGGTTTATAGAATTGATATGAAAACGAAATAAAAGATTTAAGAAAAAATGTAAAAAGAAATGAGTTAATAGTTATTATTTACCTTATAAACCTTTCCCAGTTTAATCAGAAAGGAAAATGATACTAAGTTGCCGGTGGCTTTGGGTTACGAAATAAATATTATTATTAAGTGTCGCAAAGCAAATTACCCCAGGTCTTAAATTAAAGATCGGACGGGAAAATGTTTGGTTGGCAACCCTGCTTAAATTTAGCAAAATTTTGTATAGGGTTTGAGACGGCCAACTTGTATTAGGATCTTAGGAAAATAAGTTCACCCAAGTTGGCCGTGTTATAAGTTTAACTGTCGAACGTCAAATTCAAATTTCATTTGACATTAACAAGAAATCACGTAAGTTTTATGCCAAGTTTTATGAAAAGTTTATAATTTTACATATATTTTTATGGGAAAGGCATATATTTGAAAACACAATAGTTTGATTTATTGCCAAGTTTAAAAATAGAGTGTTTGCAAATTAATTAACGGTAATATACTAAGTTATTGAAATTTCTGGTTAATTGGCCTAGGCTTAGCAAAATGGAAGCTTTGAAGGGAGCCCATTTTCATGGTAAAGTTACTCTTAACGTGATTGAGGGAGGTCGCGGTCGAGGACGAGGTGGGCGTCGCGGTCGCGGTGGACGCTTATGGAGAGGCGGGAAGAATGGTAAACCTTATGAAAGGACCTGTTATGAATGCCGTAAGCCAGGCCACCTGGCCCGGGATTGCCCAAACCTTAAAGGTACAATAAATTTGCCCCGGATTTTTTGTTATCTAATGCTAATAGCATGGATGAAGAATGCGCGTGAGGAAATTTGTTTTCACTCTACAGGATTGGCAACTCCCTATCTTGAACGACAGCTTATTCTGTATATACTCTGTTACAGCATCGGTTGGCAGCACGCGTAAAGCTAAGTCTCTATGTAACGTAGCCTTATACGTGCTGTCAAGAGACCAAAAAACTTCAGGATCTTCAGGATTTTAATATCCGCGAGTTTTTTGTCTCTTGTCAGATTGTATTTTTTGAAGTCGCTGATTTTTTTAATATAATTTCCTAATTTTTTTAAAAAAACGAACAAACATATATTACTAACCTTTTAGACAGAGATGGGCATTTTTGCTAACTATTCTAGGTTATTCTGAGCTTGTCACTTATAAGAGAAGACCCACAGGGATGGATATAGTCTACTCCTATCCCTAGGGACACTAACTAGTCTATAGAATCAAAAAAGAAATAGGAGTTCTTTTTCCAATACAGGAAAATTAGGCATAAGTTTTTTCTCTCTTTTTTTTTTTTTGCATAAAAATAGTCAGCCAAGTTGACTTTATTAATATTGCAGGATCCCCAAAGGTAATATAATTCCTATAAAATGCTCCCACCATTTGCTCTCCTGTAGATTTGCAAAAAATAAACTGGTCCCGAGGACCAGTAACCCCTACTTTAAACTAGGTCAAGCTATTAATAAGCTGGTTTTGGACCAGAGGAAGTGTGCTATTTCCCAGACTGGTTGGCTGACCCAAAAAGCTTGACAAAGATAGTTTTAGCTCTATGTACCTTTATAAAAAGTTTTTATCTTATAATAGTATGCCTTTAATTTAAAATCTCTATTCTAGACTTGAAAATGATAAATTTCACTGTCATAAAACTAATACCCAAATAATGCTTAAATTAGATATTTGATCAACTTGAAATGCAACATTTAATTAACTTTTGAATAGATCAGCCACAATCATAAGACAATATTTCATAATTTTGATATTTTATAAAAAAAGGGCGTGAGGGGGTTGGAAAAAAGGTTCCTGAAGGGGAAGAAAATCAGGGGCCGAAAGAAGATGAAACAATTGTGGTTGAAAAAGAAAAAGATCAAACCCAACTTAAAGAAGTGGTAGTCCAAAAAATGGACACAATTCCAGTTTAACAATTTATTGTAAGTATCATTAAAATATAACCTTATATTAAATTGTGACACTGGAAAATAGAATTAACTTTAAAATGTGTTAGACATCATCCTTCCTAAATTTAAATAAATTTTTAAAAATTTAACTGAGACTCAACCAATATTAACTTTTGACAGTTTTTTTATTAATATGATCGATTACTTTCCTGTGTTCCAATTAACATTTTTAGTACCAGTAAATATAACATTGTTCTATGGTTTTTATGTAGCATCATCATCATTTAACGTCATCATTTAAACTAACAGTCATCCACGTAAAATTTTATTAACTAGTCATCCTTTAATTAATTAAATGTATCATCAAAATTTACTAAAAAAACTTGTTAACTTTTCATCATCAAAATTTACTAAAAAAACTTGTTATTAACTTTTCATCATCAAAATTTAGTAAAAAATATGTTAACTTTTCTAATTAAATTTTACCAAAATTTCATATTAGCTATTTATCATTTAACATTAAAATTTATAAACTATTTACCATCAAAATTTTCTAACTTTAAAACTAATTAGCAATTATTCGTAATTTATTAGCAATTAATTTTTTTTAAATGTATATAATAAACTGAATGATTTAACTTCTGAAATAAATTTTTTTTTGAACTTGAATCGTATTTTTAATAATTATTGTAGAAGTTGGGAGTTTTTTATCAATAAAGCAAGAATAGGGCTAAGTTTTATTGCATAAAAATAGCCAGCAAAAGTGCGTTTATCAATATTAAGAACATCAATTTTGTGTAAACATCTGGCTTGACTTTTAAAATTTGTTAATCCTAAAAAAGTGTAAAGATGCCAACTTTGAAGTTTCCTATCTTCTAATTTCTAACACTTTCCTTTAGTATTTACTAGCATTCCATAATGTCAATATGTTTGGGTGTCTTTCATTTCCATTTAATTGGAATTTTTACTTAACAGGGTTGCCACGGATTTTTCAGAACCAAATTCCCTGACCGTTCCAGGTTTTCCCTCACCTTTTTCTTAGTTTTTCCACGACCTTTTTAGACCCAAACTAAAAACAACTAATCTGCTTAAACTAAAAACAACTAATATACTTGAAAAATAAAAGTATTATATTCTACCGATATTATCTATAGATAGTTTTCACACATGGAGGATTCATACCATTTACACCAGGAAGCCGGGCTATCTGAAGGACAAAAGCAGACGGGTTTTTGTCCGCCAAATAGCCCGGCCTCCTGGTGTTCATGGTATGAATCCTCCATGTGTGAAAACTATCTATTAAACGATTATCTTTTTTTTTATCAACTTGCGTTAATCATTTCCTTCCTAACATAATTAATTTTTCTTAGATTGAAAAGCAAATAACTGGTGGGGTTTAGATTAAAAAAGCGCCATTAGATGCTCCCGTAGTCTAGGGGTGGAATTTACTACCCTGCTAACCTCAGCAAAATAAACTCCATTTCTACAAAACAATAAATTTACAACATAAGAAACATTGTTTTTTTAAACTGAGTTATGGACATGCAAATAATTCAATTATTATTTAACTTTTACCTAATAACAATATTGGGCATTAAATACTGATTCAAGCATCGTATGACTTGATGTTCAGAAAACTTTTGTTTACACCAACGGAGAATTTTCTCCCTCAAACTGATGTAATTTATTTTGAAATAAAAGAAAAATACTTGCAGCATGCTTGGAAATAATACACTATTTTTGATTTACTCACAATAGTCTATTTAGTTAGAAACCTTTGTTTGTTGGTTGGCAAGTGTAAAGTGGTATCGTACCAAACTAAGCCTCATCCATCAACCGTTACATTCATTTAACCACAACTTGATAATGATATAACTTGTTAAATGTGTGTCAATTATAGGCCTTTTGAGTTAAAATTTCAATAAATGTGGACTATAAGTAAAGAAAATAAGGTGTGCTGCCATTACTTTCCTTGGGAAATCACCGTTAATGGCTGTGCTTTTTCTTGTGTTTAATAGTTTACAAGGTATAAAAAGATGTTACGTTGGTGACGAATATGTGTATATCTTCCTTAGTAAGCGTGGTCTTTCACAAAGCATTACATAATTAAAAATTTTAATCCTTTGGGTAGAAATGTAATTTTTTAATTAGTACAATGAAGAGATCGAAATAGCGGTAACGGATAAAAACACGTATGTACTAAAGAACACGGCAATATTACAGAATAGCTCCTGGTAGCAGATATCTTTTGTTTTTATGTTTACTATATGTAATATTGGATGAAAAAACAAAGACTTAAACGCTTGTAACTTTTTAAATAATCATTTGCGCCGAAAAAGTTTTGCACCATAATTTTTTTCATCCAATTTTACATATAATAAACATAGAAAGAAAAGTGAACGACTACCAGGAGCTATTCTGTAATATGTCCAAGAACACGACTACGTTGTAAAAACTGTAAATTTAAGTGACAGTGTTATTCTCTATTACCCTGATTTAAGTAGATTAGATAATGGTATCCTGAATTAACTAGCGCTACTGTTAACTCTGACGAAGGCCCAGTCAACTTTTGGCAAGGCCTAATACCATTTTGCTTAACTGGCGCCGTCAAATTCCTTTTAAAGCATAGATTATATAGTATCCACCCTTGATTTTCATTTCGCAAGACACGTTGGATTCGTAAACCTCGACGCGCACCACGATTAGAATCATTAAAAGGCAAAAACAACACACTGAGTCACTGACCGCATACATTTTTATTAAATAACATTTGCTCACTACAGCTGTTTCCTGGGCTGAAAGACCGAAAAAAGAGTCAACAGACGGCGATAAATAAAGAAAAAGCCTCCGGCCAGTAACGTAAAGGGGGTAGTTTCGAGGGAACGAAATTCAAATGCAAGGCGCGTTCCATCAACAAAAAACATTGAATTCGTTTTACGCAATTATAATATTAAAATTTTATACAATTAAGTAATATTTAAGAAAACTAAGCACTACTTTCAAAGTCTAAACTTAAGTACGACGATACGAGAAGGCGAAGTAACGGGCAACGAAAGGTAAACATTTTTTAAACGGCAAAAATTAATGGTAAGCCAAGGCTTAGCGCAATTTCACCGCCTTAAAAAAAGTGCCAAGTTTAGAAATAGATTGTGGGACAATAAAAAGGTGGAAAATTATGAAATTGGGCTTATATTAAAGCTTGAAACCTACTTTATATTATATTTAAAATCCATCCATGAGCAAATCCTCAAAATATATGAAAATGACAACGAAAAAGGACCCACTCTCAAATTTTTTCACCTTAAAGAAATGGCGGCCACAAACGGGGTGAAAAGGGGGAAAAGAGCTATTAAAGCAGTCTTATCTCACTATCGATAGGCCATTTCAACCAAAAGGCATTAAGAATAAACAATCGGATTATATTATGAGGCAACTATACGTAAAAAAAGGCCAATACTGGTTGCGCTGATATTTGCTAATAAAACAGTGTATCCATGCCAAAATATCGCAGATTGGGGTAGTTTTTGAAATTTAAAATTAAACATACTTAAAATTAATTTTTCTCAAAAACCTTAAAAATGGTCCTAGAAAAAGGTTTAAAGTTTAATTTAAGACCGTTCCCAAAACTAACCAACGTATAGTTTTTCTAAATCACGAGGAACCGATTTGTTTTTTTCGAAAAATTTTCCATGTTATTTCTATGGGAAAAATTCCTGTTTTTCATCAAAAGGTGTGATTAATTTTATGGAAATGAAAACCACCCTTAGCAACTTTATTTTTTGTAAAATAAACTAATTAATGGATCTCTTTGAAATTTTAACCACATATTAAGGGCCCAAATTGTAGTTCTGTGGAATTATTTCAAAACAGTTAATACAATACAAAAAAAACTACATCCAAACAAAAAACCCTCCTTATACATTAAGAGCAGTATGAAGTCTTATCTAAGAGAGCTACCGCTCTCTCAGAATAAAAACATGGCGGACCGCGGACGGCCTCTTCCGAACACGCGTGGTCGAAAATGACGTCACGACTCTAGCTTATTGCTGATTGGCTGGCGCAGAGCGTTAACGTTGAACGCGGCCGAAAAAATAGAAAGCTAATATCGCCACACTCAACGTAATTTCTGTCCAGTGTAACTAGGTTTTTTTTGGTTGTCGCTTGACGTCGGGCGAAAAGTCGTGATTTACGCCAAGTGAAAACCATGCTTTAGTAGTAATAATAATTAAGTATAGTGTTCATCAAGTTTGATGAAATTATCAAGTAGCTTTCGAAATGAATGATTTTGGGGTACAATTTATTGTGTCTGATTTTATTACAGTGGTGTGGTAGGCAACCTTAAAGGAGGGCTATCTGGCTTGTCCGCCGCCACGCATACTGCCGCGGAGTAAGTCCTTCATCATAATGATTCATGTTGTCTTTTATCAACACTCGCGCACCTACACCGCGTCACCCCACAAAATGCTTCTGTCTAAATTAGACCGTACACTAGGGACGGATCCTTAAAGGGAGGGTGAAGTGGAAAATAAAGTGATTTTTTTTATCGATTCTTCTACTAATTATAAGACCAGTCTGCATAGTGAAACATGATTTTTAAATTCAAATTAGTTTTAGATCTTATGGATAATTTTGAAATAAGGACCTCTGACCAATCGCGTAACGCCCTGCCTTCCTGTTAACAAAATTTCCGTTGCACGCTCTACATCCCGAGCCAGGATTGTGTTACATCGCGAGCAATTTTCATCGAATCCCGCCATAAATTTATTTTGTTAACAAGAAGGCAGGGCGTTACGCGATTGGCTGGAGGGGCTTATTTAAAATTATCCATAAAATCTGAACCTAATTTGAATTTTAAAATCATTCGGAGACTGTACTTCCTGAATCATGTTTCACTATGCAGAATGCTCTTATAATTAGTAGAAGAATCGATAAAAAAAATCACTTGATTTTCCTCTTCACCCTCCCTTTAACGCTTTCACTTACCCGGAAAAGGGCCGAACTGAAAACTGTGAAACGCGATAAATTTATTCATTTACATCATGAATATAGATGGCGCTCGCTGGTAACTTAACTGTCCGATCTAGGGACGCGTCAGTAGGTGATAATACAATTCCAATGGTACAGCTTGCTATTTTACGATCGAGTTCGAGCACCGCTGATCTCGACTCCAACAAGTCTCGGCTTCAAAGTCCCGAGATTGCCTTAGATAATGTTACCCCCTAGTTTCGAATTTAAATTAGTTACTTTTCCACGTGATGAACTACTTAGCCAATAGAGAGGTGTTAGGTGACGACCAACGGAATATTATAAGGTTGTTTTGTCAAGGCTACAGAGCGCGACAACTGAAGAGAATATCAGCGCCCACAGAAATACCCAATGATATAGAATATATGTTTTAAACCTAGAGTCACAACGTGGGATCTCGAGATCGACGTTTCGCGATACACTTTTTGTCGAGCATGAATATTTATCAAATACGGGTGGCGCCACCTATTAATCACTTGAAGAACCTTTTTACTACTTTCTGCTGCTATAATCTGTGCGTAACAAGCTGTCGAGATAGTTTTTTAAACGTGTTAAATAAAATACGCGAGTGAAATAATTTATAAAAACTCTAGTCCTTTTTAATCTAATAAATAGATGAAATAAAAATCATAACGATGTTTCTCATTGAAAATAAGCAATAAGTAAAAGTTGTAATTAGTTCCGCTAGAGGCTCACAGATGGCGCTGTCATGTTTAGATAAACGTGCTTGATAAAAACAATGTGTTTCGCGGTAAGTCGATTTGAATTGTAACTCTAGGTTTAATACATATATTCTATCTCATTGGGAAAACCGCTCTTAGGCATGCTTTTAATGATATTTCGAGAAATTATCCTCTTTAGTTTCATACTCCACCCCTTTAAATCATAAGGTATGGTCGTGAATAAATTTTTACAGACCAGAACCGAAGTAACATGAGTCTCAAATTTTAGCCAAATTACCTGAGGAACTTACCTTGGGATCAAACTATGCATAACCTGCATTCTGCTTGATTTACCTTTAAATCGGCCCTGAAACATTTTTTCGTATCAATAAGGTTAAGGGAGGGTGAAGTGGAAAATAAAGTGATTTTTTTATCGATTCTTCCACTAGTTATAAGATCATTCTGCATAGTGAAACATCCAGGAAATACAGCCTCCGAATGATTTTAAAATTCAAATTAGCTTGAAGTTTCATGGATATTTTTAAATGAGCCCCTTCGACCAATCACGTAACGCCCTGACTTTTTATTAACAAAATTCTCGTTGAATAAAATTTATCGCGAGATTTGATAAAATTTAAGCATGGGCGAATACCAATTTTTGACTGTCGAGACGAATATCGAATAGTGAAAAATTTTCTTATCGAATACCGAGACGAATAGTTGTTTGGGAACCGAATATCGAATAGTTAGGCTTAACTTAAAATTGCCCTTATCGAATAGTCAGAAATAGAAGGATTAATTAAAATCAATTTAAGTTATATTTAGAATTTAGATGCGCTATAGAGTAGTAGCACTTCAGGCCTATTTTCCTATAGAAACTTATACATTAAAAAGTGTAACTGCCATTACTTTTTTAAAACGTTTTTAGGGTTAATATTTTTGTTTTCTCGAATAGTTAATCGAATATTTAACGAATAGTTAATCGAATATTTAACGAATAGTTAATCGAATATTTAACGAATAGTTAGTCGAATATTTAACGAATAGTAGGCCCGAATAGTAAAATTCACTATTCGATATTCGTTCGAATACCCGAAATGGGGCTTATCGAATATCGAGACGGTTATTCGTCTCGATATTTGATCGAGTTATTCGTGTTACTCGAGTATTCGCCCATGCTTAATAAAATTTGCGCGCGATGTGACAATCGTGGCGCGAGACATAAAGCGTGCAACGGAAATTCTGTTAAGAGGAAGGCAGGGCGTTACGCGATTGGTCGGAGGGGCTTATTTAAAATTATTCTTAAAATCTGAACCTAATTTGAATTTTAAAATCATTCCGAGACTTTATTTCCTGAATGTTTCACTGTGGAGACTGGTCCTATAATTAGTAGAAGAATCGATAAATAATCACTTGGAATTTCCTCTTCACCCTCCCTTTAACCAGCATTGCCGCTGCAATACTAAAACTCTTCTATATTCACTGGTGTTGATGAATAAATTCGTGGTTTAATTAATTTATATATATTTTAAACCTATTTGTATTAATTGTTGTTACTTCAAGATTTTCAATGTTATTTCTTGTCTATCTTAATTCCATTGGTGTATTTTTGTAGTTATGCCTTGTCTTTATTTATTTATTGCTTCGTTACGTACCTTTCCTGACTTTGTGGGCTGTTATTCAATTATGCAAATTATAAATAAATAATTAGATTACAGATAAAAGGTAAGATTGAAGGCCAGAATGGTGTTTGGGGGGGATCACACAGGCGCCATATTGGTGGTGATTTTAGCCGACTAATTATTGAAGATGAATTTTATTTCGTATTAGATCAGGGCATCTTGCTGAATCTCGATTTTCAGTTACTTTCAAAAACGCCCGTTTTTTAAGGGACCACTTTGAAATTCTTGAATCTTTTTGTTTTTGACCTTTTGACCTTTCATATCATATATTTACATTAGAGAAATAGAGCTGTTTCTTTGAATTTATCAGGGATAGATTTAATTTTAGAAGTAGGAATGGAGAACGGTTAGTATTTATTCCAGTCCGACTCATAGCGTAGTATAGAGCCTCTCCCTCCAACGCGTAACGAAAAGTTTAAATAATCTTAATGGCTCACTTGAACTCCGTTTTGATGGCGTTGCTGACGGAAACGGCCAAAATTCGCCAAAAATACGTAATTCCTTTTTACCTCTGTCGCTATGACCCGCCTCTTCTTTCATACTTCTCCATCCCGGAAAAAAGGGGGTCCGGACTTTGACACGCACCCAGATTACTCTGTTCTCCGTTCCTTCTTCTAAAATTAAATCTATCCCTGGTGATACTGTACTCTTCTGACATGTCAAAATAACCCAAGTAAACTTACCTTGTACAGCTTGTAAGCCCCCTGAAATGAGGGATGTAAGCCCCTGAAATGAGGGATATAAGCTTCCCCTTAGCCATTCTACAACTTGCAATCCCCTTGCCGTTAGGGATATTAATCATCCCGTTTACGCGTATGTACGTGTTGCCTCGCAATTCTTTTGACGTAGGAGAGATTAAGCTATATTACCTACTACAGCGCAGTGCAATCTCCTTGAAATTTGAAGGGTCAAGTTCAGACATTGGGAAATGAACAGTTTTTATTCGATCGTTTCTCAGGCTCTAATTGGTTGGGAAGAGTCTTGTTAAATGTAGTTGTTGCAATTTCCTTTTTTAGTTCCATTCTTTCCGGAGTCTCGTTGATGTATTATTGTATTATCGTTAATTGTTTGTAATCACAGAAATCAGAATTATTTGCATACTTATAGTTGAAGGATAAAATATGACCAGGGATTAATTCTGTCTTACTTGGGAAAGTGTTTTTGGAATAAAGAGGTTAAGAAGTTTGAACGAAAAATGTTTACAGCCTATCTAGTAGGAAGTGGAGAGGAACCAATTTAATTTGTACAGTTAGGTTTAGCGAAATTAAACTTAACAAGATGACCCAAGGGCTGGGCCTTAATAGTAGCCACATCGTTATCTATTTAATTATCACTTAAATAAAAAGAAAAAAAATTCAAAGACCGAAAAAAAAATCAGAAGTATCCGACCCCACAGATAAAAATTCTAAAGTATACGACCCCACAGATTAAGGGGTACCCCACCCCACATCACCCCTGACATTTTAGAGGTGAAACTAAACGATAAAAACTTGGTGTTTATGACAAGTCTCTATGGCTCAGTGGTAGAGTGTCTAACTACTGCGTGAGCGACCCGGGTTCGATTCCCGGATGCGATCTGAAAAAATTTTAATTAAAATTAAATCTCTAACCGAGCCCAGCTACTCCTATTGGTGGGTTGTGGTAATATAGAGTTCCTTTTAAGCTAAAAAATAACGATGTCGAAAGCGAAAACTCCGGCCACAAATACTACTACCACTACTACTACTACGGCTCGGGTCAAACTATGAGCCTCATCGTATACTACGATGTGGCTAAAAAAGGGTTATGATAGAATTTTCTTGTTTTTTATTCGAAAGAGAACGGAAAATATATATTTCAAGTTGAGATTATACAGGGTGATTCTAAAATGGTGGTATAACCGAACTACTGCGGGTTCTATGAGCGATTTTAAGTCGAAAATGTTCTATGGGATTTTGTCATCCAGGCCACCGTTTAAAAGTTATGATAAGAATCATTTACGGATGACCCCTTAAAATTAATTAAATTAATCAAAAGCCCAGCGGGTTGAATACATTTTTAAGGGGCCTCACGTGTTTAGTAATCGCGCGCGCGATTTGCTTCCCCGTGAACTCCATAAAGAAGTCCTCCACCAATGTAAGCTTGAAAATGGGTTCAAATGGGAAGATTCATGCCGAATTGAGAAAAACCAAATGCATTGAAAATTTAATAAAAAAGGACCAAATGGGAAGATTCTTGCCCAATTGAGAAAAACCTAACAAACAATCATCAAAGGTTTAATGTTTTATTTCCACTCTCTTCTGAGAATCGCAAAAAGAAGTGAAGCTTTTCAAGCAAAATTACACGTATTTTTGTTTAAAGCGGATCAAAACTTAATTTTAACAATTTGATCGTCAATGGAGTAAGAAGTTACGGAACACATGGGCTCTACTGCAATGTAACGTAAAAATTGTAAAGTCAGAAGCCAAATTAAGAAATCAACTAAATGTCAGTTTTTGGCGGTGTAGCGTGTTTTGCCTCATGGAATGAGAGTCTGACTAGATGTTCTCACATTCGATTCTCAAAACTTGATGAATCGCTGGCTTTTGTTTGCTTTCGTGGCCGGATTGCAACTAACTGTAAAGTCAGTTGGAATTTGGAAGGAATGAGAGTCTGACTGGATGTTCTCACATTCGATTCTCAAAACTCAGTCTCCAGTAGAAGTAATGCAGGAAGCTAGGAATGAACCAAAGCATTTCCCAGGCGAGGGCGAAGTGGTCGAGCATACCTCTCGCGGATTCTTATAGGAATTGCTGGAAATGTCCCCCTTCATGGTCTACGCATAGCCGTGATCGGCGGACTATGGAAAAGCATGCCCTCCTTGTCTCGCCACTTTGCCTGATGATGCCAAACGCACCAAGGATCCTCGCGCGAAGGGTTTCTTCGTCAGGGACTTCCGTTGCGTAAACTAAATCCTTCACGCGGCCCCAAAGGAAGTAGTCGAGTGGTGTAAGGTCTGGCGATCTGGCAGGCCAAGGCGTTGGTCCCGCTCGACCAATCCATCTTGGGCCAAACGTCTCGTCTAGATATGCCCGCACTTGACGGCCAAAGTGCGGCGGTGCCCCATCGTGCTGAAACCAGAGTTGCGCACGATCAGCCAATGGTAGTTCGTCCAGCACATCTTGAACATCTGTTTGCAAAAACTCCAAATAACGTTCCGCGTTAAGACGAAACGGAAGGATAAATGGACCAATCAGGGTGTCGCCTAGCATTCCGGCCCAAATGTTTATACGCCATTCTTCTTGAAAACTTACGTTGCGAATGAGATGCGGATTTTCGTGAGCCCAATAGTGCAAGTTGTGTAAATTTAGAATGCCCTTCCTTGTGAACTGTGCCTCATCCGACTAGAGAATACGGCCACGGAAATGGTCGTCCGCATCATGTTGTTCCAAGAGCCATTGGCAGAACAATTGGCGCCTTGGAAAATCGAAGGGGTCGCAATTGCTGCGCTCTTTGGTAATGGTATGGGTGTTGATCATCATGGTGAATGGTTCGCCAAACGATCGGCTGGGGAATGTTGAGCATTCTGCTAACACGTCTAGTGCTGAGAGTGGGGTCGTTAGACACCATATCCAAAACATTTTCCTCGACTGCCACTGCTCTTAATGCTGGACGTCCACGATCCACCCCTTGAATCAAAACGCTTCCAGTTGCCCGCAATCTTTCCTGTGTTCTTGATATTACGCGAGAATCTGGGTGACGCCTATTTGGAAACAATTCCGCGTAACGACGCGATGCAGCTTCGTAGTTTCCTTCACAATAGCCTAATGCTAGTATCATATCGGTGTATTCACCGGTTGTATAAACTGCCATCAAAAAGCGGTTTTCTAAAACTTGGTTTTTAAAAAAGCGGGTTGGTTTCGTGCACTGTCTGCGCTGTTTAAAATCTAATTTGAAATAGGCTTAAGAATTGTTGAGAAGATCGTAGTCACGAGACTTTAGCACAGTAAAAGGCTGCACGTGCCATTACAAAATTTTTAAATGTTGGCACGCGAAATTTCAAGAAAACCAAGGCTTAGCTCAAAAACACAATAAAAATAAAAGCAGCTTTAGTGCCCCTCCAAATTCTAACTAACTTTACAGTTAGTTGCAATCCGGCCACGAAAGCAAACAAAAGCCAGCGATTCATCAAGTTTTGAGAATCGAATGTGAGAACATCTAGTCAGACTCTCATTCCATGAGGCAAAACACGCTACACCGCCAAAAACTGACATTTAGTTGATTTCTTAATTTGGCTTCTGACTTTACAATTTTTACGTTACATTGCAGTAGAGCCCATGTGTTCCGTAACTTCTTTCTCCATTGACGATCAAATTGTTAAAATTAAGTTTTGATCCGCTTTAAACAAAAATACGTGTAATTTTGCTTGAAAAGCTTCACTTCTTTTTGCGATTCTCAGAAGAGAGTGGAAATAAAACATTAAACCTTTGGTGATTGTTTGTTAGGTTTTTCTCAATTGGGCAAGAATCTTCCCATTTGGTCCTTTTTTATTAAATTTTCAATGCATTTGGTTTTTCTCAATTCGGCATGAATCTTCCCATTTGAACCCATTTTCAAGCTTACATTGGTGGAGGACTTCTTTATGGAGTTCACGGGGAAGTAAATCGCGCGCGCGATTACTAAACACGTGAGGCCCCTTAAAAAATGTATTCAACCCGCTGGGCTTTTGATTAATTTAATTAATTTTAAGGGGTCATCCGTAAATGATTCTTATCATAACTTTTAAACGGTGGCCTGGATGACAAAATGCCATAGAACATTTTCGACTTAAAATCGCTCATAGAACCCGCAGTAGTTCGGTTATACCACCATTTTAGAATCACCCTGTATGTCTAGCTACAATATTATAGAATTTACGGTGATTTTGACGCGCGCCTAGATTGCTCTGTTCTCCATTCCTACTTCTAAAATTGAATCTATCCCTGGTGTAAGACAAATATCTTTTCCAAGTAAGATGTAATGAATTTCTGATGAGATCGAAAGCGACTATAAGCCATTTTTTTAGACTTTCCCGTTAACGTTGGAAGTGTATACATTTTCCCACTTTATTTTATCGCAATTTTCAATAGTACACGGACTTTTTGATGAATTCTACAGGGCCGGTAGGCCCTTGTAGATATGACTTGATACTCTTTTGTAACGTTAAAGCAAAATTCACATGCTTTTACCAATTTTCCTATGGAGATTAACATGGGGTTTTTCATGATATTTAGCCACCTCTAACTGAAAAACTAGAGCGAAGTTACTTTTCGGAATACTCTTAATTTAACAATTAAGTATTCAGGGTGTGCCTTTTGCAAGTAGCATGAAAAACAATTAAGTCTAAGTATGTTAATTTTAGTTAATTACGGAAGTACGGCTCTTGAGTTAAACGTCAGGTTAACCTGTTAGCGCGCTGATACCCATTTCGTCAAGGGAGGGCCTAGCTTTGTGCCTGATAACAAGTTATGTTGACATTTTCAGTTTGCTTCATTCTGTGGAAGTTGAACCTATAGCGCGAGCAGCCTGCGTTCGCGAGTCGCGTGATCCAGGTACTTGTGGGTACTTATAGGTACTTGTGGGTACTTAAAGGTGCTTGTGGGTACTTGTAGGTGCTTGTGGGTACTTGTGGGTGCTTGTAGGTACTTGTGGGTGCTTGTAGGTACTTGTGGGTGCTTGTAGGTACTTGTGGGTGCTTGTAGGTACTTGTGGGTGCTTGTAGGTACTTGTGGGTTCTTGTGGGTACTTGTGGGTGCTTGTAGGTACTTGTGGGTTCTTGTGGGTTCTTGTGGGTACTTGTAGGTGCTTGTGGGTGCTTGTAGGTAATTTTGGGTACTTGTGGGTGCTTGTAGGTACTTGTGGGTACTTGTGGTGCTTGTGGGTACTTGTGGGTGCTTGTGGGTACTTGTGGGTGCTTGTAGGTACTTGTGGGTGCTTGTGGGTACTTGCCCCAGGTGCTTGCCCAGGGTACTTGTAGATGCTTGCCCCGGGTACTTGTGGGTGTTTGTAGGTACTTGTGGGTGCTTGTAGGTGCTTGTGGGTGTTTATAGGTACTTGTGGGTGCTTGTAGGTACTTGTGGGTGCTTGTAGGTACTTGTGGGTGCTTGTAGGTACTTGTGGGTGCTTGTAGGTACTTGTGGGTGCTTGTAGGTACTTGTGGGTGCTTGTAGGTACTTGTGGGCTTGTGGGTACTTGTAGGTACTTGTGGGTGCTTGTAGGTACTTGTGGGTGCTTGTAGGTACTTGTGGGTGCTTGTCGGTTTTGTAGGTACTTGTGGGTGCTTGTAGGTACTTGTGGGTACTTGTGGGTACTTGTAGGTACTTGTGGGTGCTTGTAGGTAATTTTGGGTGCTTGTGGGTGCTTGTAGGTACTTGTGGGTGCTTGTAGGTACTTGTGGGTGCTTGTGGGTGTTTATAGGTACTTGTGGGTGCTTGTGGGTACTTGTAGGTACTTGCGGGTGCTTGTAGGTACTTGCGGGTGCTTGTAGGTACTTGTGGGTGCTTGTCGGTGTTTGTAGGTACTTGTGGGTGCTTGTAGGTACTTGTGGGTACTTGTGGGTACTTGTAGGTACTTGTGGGTGCTTGTAGGTACTTGTGGGTACTTGTGAGTGCTTGTGAGTGCTTGTGGGTACTTGTGGGTGCTTGTGGGTACTTATAGGTACTTGTGGGTACTTGTAGGTACTTGTGGGTACTTGTAGGTACTTGTGGGTACTTGTAGGTACTTGCAGGTACTTGTGGGTGCTTGTGAGTTCTTGTGGGTACTTGTGGGTGCTTGTGGGTACTTGTGGGTGCTTGTGAGGTGCTTGTGGGTACTTGTGAGTGCTTGTGGGTACTTG
>JAEQBA010001520.1:68178-141355 GCA_019434445.1 Phalangium opilio
TAGGTACTTGTGGGTACTTGCCCCGGGTACTTGTGGGTGTTTGTAGGTACTTGTGGGTTCTTGCCCCGGGTACTTGTGGGTGTTTGTAGGTACTTGAGGGATTATTTAGTGGTTCCAAGCAATCATTTTAGCACTGCTAAAAGCAACGCGTCGAGGGGCTATTCACTAATGAAGATTTTCTTTCATTGGTGATTTTTATTGATGCTTTTAAATGTGATAGGGATTTATTGATGATTTTAAATGGATGGGGATTAAGGGTAACTAATACCTATTCCAAAGATAGAATGTCCTCGATAGATGGAGCCTTACAAACGATGGGGCTCTAATTTGGCCGGGGCCATCTTGTTAAACTTTCATAAATAAAGTACAACATTATATGCTTATGAAAATCAATGTTATTGGATATAAGTTAAATGTAATTAACTATAATTAATTACTTCTTTAAGGAATTAGAAATAGATCAACCCCAAATATATGACGGTAAAGCAAAAATAAAATTATTCAAATTTTAATTACATTAAGACTGAAGTGACAGATATTATAAAAAACGTCTTGGTTTAGACCAAGGCCGAAAAAACAAACGATATGTGTGAGGTTTATCATTTGACTGAAGTTTCAGATATTGCAATTGTTTTAGTTATTTTTATCCATTTAATCCTTAATCAATATTAAATTCAATCAACTGATTTTACTGATCCATAACCTCTAAATTAATTGAAAAAATTACATATCTACGCTTTTTCAAGAACAATTACATTTTCCGAAAACATTTTATCATGAAATTAATTATTTTGAAGGGATTTCGTGTCGACGATTACTAACTTGAAAGCACCTTGACGGGCATAGTTTTAATTAAGGCTGGCTTGACAAATTTTGAAGTTTGCACCAAAAAAGTTTAAATCTGTAGTAAGTTTTTGAGAAGACTGATGTTCAAGAAATTATGATAAATAACTTATTCCGGACTTGCCCGCCAACCTTAATAACCTAAAACTATAAAACATTCGTGTACATGAATGATTACGGTTGTGGCTTGAAACTCGCTAGCGCCTGAAGGACCGATCACTCAGTGTAATCGGTGTTCATTTGTAAGTGAGTGGACCATTTTGGAAATTACATACAGATAATTAAAACACAGGGGTGATGCCACCATTGAGGTCTTCTCTCTCTCTTGCCTAGAAGCCCCGCTATAGGCAGTGAGAGTTGACTAGCCTCTTGCCTGTAGTGAACTTTGGCACAGTCTGGCAGTGACCCTTGGTGTGAGGGAGAATACCCCAATGGTGGCCTCGCCCCTGTGTGTTTTCCGAAATGGTCTTTATGCGTACTAAAATGATTACACGTAATACGTAACCGGTGTACAAGTAGCGCCAACAATGTAGAAATGACGTTTCAAATGAAGACTGAATTATGACCAAGAAATTCTAAAGCACGGAGAGGGAAATTGCAGTGCAATCTTTTCTTCATAGAGGCGACAATAGAAATGTACCATTTCGATTAACGAAATTAAATGTATAAATTCATGCAACACCCTTGTTTGGCATCCACTATTAAATATTTACATTTTCCTTTCGAATTGTGTCAAAGTTCACCTGCTCTTCTTAGAAAGTCAGTAGAATATTTCAAATATTCAATATTGACCCCTCAACACGTACTCCCTTCAAAATAATTAATTTCATGATAAAATGTTTTCGGAAAATGTAATTGTTCTTGAAAAAGCGTAGATATGTAATTTTTTCAATTAATTTAGAGGTTATGGATCAGTAAAATCAGTTGATTGAATTTAATATTGATTAAGGATTAAATGGATAAAAATAACTAAAACAATTGCAATATCTGAAACTTCAGTCAAATGATAAACCTCACACATATCGTTTGTTTTTTCGGCCTTGGTCTAAACCAAGACGTTTTTTATAATATGATATGATCTAATTTAAGCGGTATTTGTAGTATAGTCCTTGCCGTACACCGAAATTATGATCATGAAAACTGTCTGTAAAAGTTTCCAGCATAAAATTTTGCGATCAAAGACCATATTTTTTTTTAAAAAAAAAGGGGAATTTTCGATCTCGAAATGCGAAAAAAATTCAAATCACTTTGATTTATTTGTAATGAAAAGGCACGCTTTTTTCCCCATTTTTGATTATTGGTTTGATTGTAAATGATTTGTGTGGTAATTTTGAATTTTCACAATTTGTTATTATTGCATTGGTCTGCATGAGGATAGGAGGTAAATTCATCTTTTACATTTACTAATTACAATTAACGCTAGATTAGACATTGAAATTTTTGGTAATGCTACATTAATTTTTAATTTGGTTATTGTGTAGGAGATTCATACAAAACCAGACCACGAATTCAAAAGCTAATAATAATCATTGTGTAGCCATTTTCGAAACTTAACTGGGAGGTTTTTTTTCGGCCATAGCCCACTCGATCACGCGCATCACGACGCAAGCTGCTCGCGCTAAACAGATGACAAAAAGTTAACATTAGTGCCAAGGCTTAGAACGAAATGAGACTAAGCGGCCATTTTACTTGTTTACCTTGTCGTCTGCTAACGTTTTTTTTTCTTTATTATTTTGGGACATTTTAGCGAATAAACTTTAACATGGGATCCGCATCCGCCATTAAGATTCTGGTACATGTATAGATGTCAGAATTATGACGCGTGACAAGAGTGCGCTTAAGCCACGCCCATAAAGCCCAAATAGTAATTCGTATGGAATATATGGGGCACAGTGATTTCTTTTAGCTTTTGGATTCATTCATGACCAGACATGAAACATTTTCCATTGATAATATAATGCCAACTTACCGAAGTTGAACTTTTTGTTAAAATGATTTTCTGTTATTTAAGAATTCAGGGTACTGTAACTGTGTAAGCCTAAGATGTCTTCAGGACATAGAAATCAGCCTTAGACAATCATTTTTCTTTTTTTGTGAAAATCACGAATACAAAATGTGAGGCCCCTTCTTGCTAGTCCAATCAATTTCATTCACCCCTAAACGCTGTAAAATTCGCCGCCATTTTGGTTCAAAGTGGTGGAGTTACATCACTCTGGCCTCACCCTATTCGCGGTATGGTGATCAATTTTCGCAATATAAATAAAAATTCGACTAAAATAGATCACTTTTCGAGTGAAATTGATCACTTTTGGACTTCAAATAGGTCACTTTTCGACTAAAATATATCGCTTTTCGACTAAAAAAGATCACTTTTCGACTAAAGTTGATCGCTTTTCGAGTAAAATTGATCGCTTTTCGGGTAAAATTTATCGCTTTTCGAGTAAAATTGATCGCTTTTCGGGTAAAATTTATCACTTTTCGGGTAAAATTGATCGCTTTTCGGGTAAAATTGATCGCTTTTCGAGTAAAATTGATCGCTTTTCGACTAAAAATTGATCGCTTTTCGAGTAAAATTTCGTCGCTTTTCGACTAAAATTGATCGCTTTTCGACTAAAATAGGTCACTTTTCGACTAAAATTATCACTTTTCGACTAAAAAATTATCACTTTTCGACTAAAATTTTATCACTTTTCGACTAAAATATATCGGTAATTAGGACGAATTTTGGCCTGTTTGACGTCCCATACTATCCCATGCAGTTCATCATTACATCTATGAAACTCCCGAACTTAACAAAAATGAAAACATATTACGCATACGCTCTTAAATAATCCCTAAGTTAAGACATTTGTCGAAGTTTCAAAACATCAGTTACAGTCCTTGGTGGCCAGAACCAATGGGTTCATTAGCACCTGTAACCTATGAAAATTAGTTATTTCGCATTAATTTATCAATGAGAAAAATTAAAAATGTTCTGGTCATGCAATTTTATGACACGGGTTAATTGTTAGTAGTTCTTAAGAAAAAATTCTTAACTAAACATTTTTTTAGAACAGTGATGTCAGAACCAAGAGAATTCGCTCATTTGATCAAAAATCGATTCGGAAGCGCTGACGATATAAGTTCGGTCGGAAGTAAGTCGCTTAATCCACCTTATTCCCTTCCGCCGGAAGTTAGGCTTAGCTCGGGATACATGGGGGTGAGTAACGGGAAGAAATTGGTCTGTCGTCCGCTACAAAACATATTTTTGGCTTTTGTAGCAGACGACAGACGAATTTCTTCCCGATACTCACCCCCATGAATCCCGAGCTAAGCCTAACTTGCGGCGGAAGGGAATAAAGTGGATTACTTCCGACATTTTGAATTTTGTTAATTTTCATTCTCAATTTATTTAATAGAAGAAGGAATTGAGGAAGGTGAAAGGAATTTGCATGGAAGCGCTACATTTACCCACAAGTAAGTATTAACAAGTAATACGCCTCTCTAACCATGGATTAACTAACACAATCCCAAGTGTTAGTTAATCCATGCTCTAACATCAGGAATCCGTAGGATATGTTCCATAAGTTTGTCACTGGTTACAAACTGGAGCTTGTGATGAAGTGACGTAGGTGAAACGTCATAGATTTTCTTTAAACGATGCTGACGAGGCGATGTCAAAAGGCTTAGTACAGACCATGAACCTTCAGTCTACAAGGACCAGAAACTGGGGAGGGTTTTTTTCTACTTACAATGTCTATGCGCAGTTGCTCGCAAATTTCGCAGGGTACGCGCACCCGCTTTAATTACTTTATTAAACTTAACTTTTAAATAGATACAAAAAAATTAACATTGGTCCCAAGGCTTAGCGAAATGAGACTAAGCGGCCATTTTACTTGTTTACATTTTACTGCAGGGCCGGAAATAAGAAACATTTCTTATAGGACAATGTCCAGTGTCCTGTGCTTATTTCCGGCCCTGCTCAGAATATCTCGAGACCCCTGTTTGTCTAAGTTCTTAAAAGTGTTCTATGTCTATGCCTTAGACCAGAGAGAATTTATAATAGGGAGTAGAAACTGAGGAATATTATGTAGCTAAACAAAAACACGTGATCAACAAAACTGGCCAGGTCTATTTCCGGGATGATTTTTTGTGGCCCCTCCCTCTAGGATGGGTCCAGAATGTTGCGGGAGGGTCTCTAGGAGAGATGGACACTACCTTTTTAGGGAAAGGGAAACATCTGACTAAAATAACTCCAAATGGCGCCAGTCGCACTCGAAATCGCGAACCCTTATTGGGTAATTGTACAACCAACAGTGATTGAGGGCAAACTTTAAAACAAGTTGGGAAAACCAAAATATTACCTCTCCGAGCCGAGACGAATTTACTTTCTAATATAAACACAGGTTCACCAGCCAGTGAGAAAAACCGGAAATACGTAGTTCAAATTGGCCATATGTCTAATCAGCGCCACTAGCGGATGGTCTGAGAACTACTCCCATAGAAACTAGGTATATTTAAGAGGGTTTGCAGAATCATAGCCAGGTGGCTCGAACGCCGCGCCATCTGACGGAAATTCTGCAAGCCCGCTTAAATATACCTAGACTCTATGGGAGTAGTTTTCAGACCATCCGCTAGTGGCGCTGATTAGACATATGGCCAATTAGCGGGATATTGCGAAGGTCATTTGTAAAGGTTTAATCGTTTAACATTTCCCTGTGCATCCTCATAATTCTAATGAGGACCTAATATCAATCACTTAAGTGTGTATTTAACTTTCGGCTCACTCTGAACCGTTAAAACCTCTTGTAAGAGGACACGTAACAAGGTCAATTCTGGTTTAAATCTAGGGTATCTTATTTCATAGCCCCAATAGCTTCAACACTTATAGAGAGCCGAAGTATTAAAACCCATGTTAAGTAGTGAAGTTACAAGTTGGGAAAACCAAAATATTACCTCTCCGTGTCAAGAAGATTATATAAACTTAAGTATCCAATGAAAACGTTATTATGTTTCTGAGTTGGGGTTTCCCATTTTTGTTGTTGTTTTGAAAAATATATCGCAATGCACGGGCCTTGATAGATATAGGAGGCAATGAATGAAATATATCACAATGCACGGGCCTTGATAGATATAGGAGGCAATGAATGAAATATATCACAATGCACGGGCCTTGATAGATATAGGAGGCAATGAAGGAAATATATCGCATGCACTGGCCTTGGTAGATATAGGAGGCAATGATAATCTCTCTCTTTGCCCGGAGGTTTATCTTTAATATTTAAATAAATATAATTATTTTTAATTATTTTAATCTTCAATAATTAACATTAATAATAGTTAAATCGTTTAAAATAAAGTTATACCTATTATCTTCTCAAACTTTGCTAATATTGACGTTTAAAGTGAAGGGTACCCCTCTTGCCCGCTTTTTTCAAATTTGGGGTATATATACGATTCGTTTCCATTATAATAGTAAGGAAAAAGCGCAATTGCGAAAACCTTTGGTGGCGATCCCACCTTAGGGAGGCTAGACGTTTCTCGTAACCCTAGCTGATCGCCGCGTGTATCCTAAAACCAAACGATGATAATGGAGTAGAAGCCAATGATACAGATTGGGGTCTATGTGGAATAGACGGAAGACCAGTGGATGGTGGTGTTAGAAGCCAGTGCAGACTGGTGTCAATGTGGGATTGACAAAGAACAGAAAATGGTGGTGATTAGAAGCCAGTAAGAACAGACTGGTGTTCGCGTGGGATGGACAAAGACCAGAAGATGGTGGTGTGAGAACTCAAGTAGAGGAGCCATTTCCGTGACTGTAAAAGCAGTTCGGAAATGGCGAACACGTTTGCTCCGATACGCAAACTGCGAACGCGGTCACGTGGGTGTAACAACGGACAGACAGACAGACACACAGACACACACACAGACAGACAGACACACACACAGACACGGCCGTTACAGAACCTCTCCTGGACTACGTCACACGGAGAGGTAAAAAGATGTGTTTACACTATATATAAATGTAGTAAAGCTGATTTAAAAAGTAAACACCAAATTTGAAATGTTAATATAAAAGATGTTCTTGGAATATTGAGATGAAACAGAGCTTTATAGCTACGCAACTACTAAAAGAATCGTAATGCCGAAAATTATTTAAAATATTTCCATTTAACATTCTGCAAAAAGGAAATGTTATCGTTTTGTAAGAGATCTTATCATCCTACTCGCTTATTATTAACTTTGATAAGCGTGTAGTGTTTCGATTCGGATGCAATCTTCATTACTCGTTCTATATAAACTCTCACTTGTGTCATTACATAGAAAGAAGTTCATCTTAAATAATTAATTAAATATAACTGAAATTAATTATTTTAATCGTCAGTTTTTTACGTTAATTATAGTTAAGTCGGTTTAAGAAACTTAATTCCTAAAATAATTTTAAACATAGCTATCTTTAACGTTATACCTCTAGGGAACACCTATATCAGAACTTTTGTAAATTTAGGGTATATAAGGCGATTGATTCACATTAAGTGGTAAGAAAATGCGCAATTGCGTGAACCTTTGGTGGCGATCCCACCTTAGGGAGGCTAGACGTTTCTCGTAACCCTAGCCGCTCGCCGCGTACATCTTAAGCCTAACGACGATGATGGAGTAGAAGCCAATGTTACTGATTGGTGTCTATGTGGTATAGACGGAAGACCAGTAGATGGTGGAGTTAGAAGCCAATAAGGATAGATTGGTGTGTATGTGGGATACACGAAAGACTAGCGCATGGTGTTGTTGTTAGAAGCCAATAAATACAGAGGGTGTTGAGTGAAAGAACCGGCGGTTAGTCAGCAGATGAAGGCGTAACGACTAGTCAATGATTGGCGTTAAATAAGATAGATGAAGTTTTTCGGAATTTCTGTGTACTGCGAACGCGGTCCGGAAATTGCGAACACGTTTGCTCCGACTTGCCAACTGCGAACGCGGTGACAGACACACACACAGACACACCCCCACACAGACATACAGACAGACAGACAGACAGACAGACACACACACAGACACGTCCAGTGTAAAACCTCTCCGTGACGTCATCGTCACTCGGAGAGGAAATTAAAGGAGAGTCATGTGACCGGAAATTTACCTGGCCAGTTTTGGCGACGCAGCCTACTTGTTTGAGCTACGTTGTATTTAGCACTGTCAAGGTCAAGAGCTTCCACTCCCTATTATAAATTCTCTCTGTTTTGACCACTCGGCCACACTTACCCGGTTATAGCGGATTAATTTTATCCCAAGATAGATGATTTTGAAACTAAAAACTAATTATGTAAGTAGCAGATGGTATCCTTAACTTTACCCCGGAATTGATGATTTTGAATCTAAAAACGAATTTTGTCAGAAGTGGGGTTCGAACTCACGCCCTCGAAAGAGGATACAGATATCGTATCTGACGCCTTAGACCACTCGGCCATACTGACCCTGGGACAACAGGGCTGTGCGAGCCTTGAATCTTTGGTTTCGAATCGAGTCTCGAGTACTCTATTCAAGTATCGAGTAGTTGGAAAAACTGTTTCGATTATTTCTCGAGTAATTGGGGATAGGTTTTCTAGTATTTACACACTTTCTGTTAATTTATCGCTCTCATAATAGACAATTCCTCGCCGAAGTCACTTCTATAGTCATTGTTATACTTCGCACAAGTCCCAAACGAAATTACTAAGCTAAACTTCAAAAAAATAAGTTAATAAAATAGTCTCATTATTCCTTTTTACTCCCACTATTGAAGCAGCTAGAAGCTACTACCCTACTACATTACACTAGAATTATGATCTAAACTAGTCAATCAGCAATAAACTTGCGTCTATTAGCCAATAAGAGTGACTTTATAGTAGATTTTTTATAGCTACTACATCCCATTTTCAGAGTTAATTAGGCCTTTCAAAAGCAGGTTCGAGTATTTGTTTGATACTCTCTTTTTAAAGTTAGGGAAAACCCAGGATGTGTGGAGTCAGGGGGTATGCAGATGGAGGGTGGTGAATTTAACTACTTTTTTTCATTTTTCCCTATAACTTCAATGATCCGCTGGTTTATGGAATTGTATGTTAAATGTTTTTGGGATATTAACAGCCTTGACGATACATTTATTCATACTGTATCTATTGAACAAGCTGGTTTAGCGCTTCAAACTTTGTGTACCGGACTTTCACCCGGAGGTTCTTTGTTTCCTGAAATGGTGAAGCTACCAGAGGAACTCTCAAGCCTTTCTGAGGAGTTTCACAATCATTCTCGTTCGATTACCAACTCGTTGATTTCCCTGCAAGGTGACCTTAACTCTGTCAGAGTCCTTTGCGAGAATACTTCTCGTTCGTTGCAACTACATTGTCAGTCTTGTAAAACCTCGACTGCTGTATCTGACCTGGATGAGTTTCGCCGTGAGATGAAGTCCCTGAGAAATGATCTACACTCGGTGGGTGCTAAAAGTGAATCAAACTCGCATGGCCTACAAGAATTGTCGGCAAACTTCGAGGCTTCTCTTCGTTCGACTCCATCAACTGGCGCAGAGGGTCTAATTCCTCGGGTTGATGGGGGTTCCGTCGTCAATGGATCCCATACCACTGATCGTTTTGATGTTGAGCGGCGCAAGCGTAACATTTTGATCTATGGCGTAGCCGATAATTGTTCACTTGATGATGACGAGAACTTCTGCAAGACTCTTCTACGCGACAGCGGTTATACTGTCTCAGACATCAAGCAGGTTCACTTTTCTCGTTTTGGGCGTTTTTCAAAGGATTCTCAAAAGCCGCGTCCATTGGCTTTTCGTTTTCTGACGGTTCATGACCGTCGATACTTTTTCTCGCGCCTACATGCCTTACGCAAGCATCGTCATTACGGTTTCAATTATTCTTATTCGCTGGATAGACCGCCGCACGAACAACGAAGATTTTTTGAACTGCGCCAGGAGCTTAAACGTCGCCGTGCTGGGGGCGAAACCAATCTTGTAATGCATCAAGGATCCATCGTTCATTCGCCCTGTGCTACTTTACCTTCGTCCGCTACTGCAACAACTACTGTTACAACAACGTCTATGTCACCATGCACTACAAAACTAAATGCTATACCGTTGGGAAGTTTGCCACCATTTGCGTCTGCGCCAAAAAACTAATTCCGCTCTCAGCTGTTTCGAAAGGGTCTCACCTAAACTATCTCGCCGCACCTTTCGTACCCTCACCTGATTTACTCTTGAGATGTGTGTCAACTTTCAGTTCCTTTTCGCCACAACTTATACGTCAACATCAAGTACCTTCCCTTTCGCATTACTCATCACTATCGTCACTTCCTCTCCAACGCCAATCGTGTGCTAATACTCGATCATCCTTCACGGGCTTGTTAACAAACGCACGCCGTATCGCCAATAACTATAAATTTACTGAACTTGTAAACCTAATTTCTCGTCATAACGCCGTTATTGTCGCGTTAACTGAAACTTGGTGGACATCCGAGCACTTAAATTGTGAATTCCACATACCCTCATTTACGCTTTACCGTGCCGACCGTTGCGGTGTTTCAAGGGGCGGCGGTGTTGCCTTATACCTATTGGACTCTTTCAAGTCTCGGGAATTGGATCCGATTCTCCCTCAGGCTGGAGATTATGAGGGCGTTGACTCATTGGCTGTTTTACTTGTACTGGAGTCGACTACATTGGTCGTTTCGGTCGTCTATCGCTCACCGAATCCGATATACAGCAATCATGTCTTCACTACCAACTACATCAAGGCCCTCACGGACTTCTGTGATGTTAACCATCATTTGCTTCTCCTTATTGCTGACTTCAACTACCCTGGACTAGACTGGACATCGGTTATTCCCTACCCGGGGGCCACCCAGCATGCCAAGTCATTTTTAGAGTGCATTTTCGACAGAGGTTTAACCCAAATCGTGCTGGATGCAACGCGTTTCGGCGGAGCTTCTATGAAGGACTCTGTCCTGGACCTTATCTTCTGCTCGGATCCCATTCTATCCTTCAATCCGACGATCCTTGCTCCTGTGGGTACTAGTGATCATTGCGTTGTGTTCTTTGAAACCAGCATTAGTGAAAAGTCCGATACTTTTCGCCCTACACGCAACTTCTACCAGGGTGATTATGATTCCTTCTCTGGCTACCTTGGGAACACTGACTGGGATAATGTCTTATCCGCTGACAACATCAATGACTTGTGGGCTGCTTTCCATTCGGTAGTGCAGGCTGGGATAAACGCTTTTATCCCATTCCGCAAGGAATTGCAAAAGCCATTACCAGCTGCTCGGACTGTTCGTTCCCGTCAACTTAAGCAAGCAGCTTGGAAGAAACTTTCTAAACTAAAGCGTCACCATGCCAGTGAGCGCGTTGTAAATGCCCAGTACGATCTATATAAGACATTTCGAAACTCCAACACTAATCATCTTCGCAAACTACGACGGAAGCAAGAAAACATATTGGCTTCCCGTATCAAGGATAATCCAAAAAGTTTCTACAATTACATCAATCGATTTAGAAAATGCCGTCACAAAATAACTCGTTCTGATGGCTCTCAAACCACTTCTCTTCGGGACGCGGCTGATGCTTTAAATGAGTTCTTCGTATCGGTGGTTTCGGATTCTGGTCACCGTTCTAGTCCCTCGTTTGTCGACCGCACTTTGCTTCCTTCTACTGCTACCCGTACTCTTGCCCATTATGATTGTCTACCTGAAGCTATTATAGTCGAACTCCATCAATTACCTACGAATAAGTCTCCTGGTTCAGACGGTTTTCACCCTCTTCTACTACGACGTCTCGCACTTGAATTACTGGCACCAGTTCATCAGCTACTCAATTATTCTTTCTCTACGTGCACTCTCACGGACCAGTGGAAAGAAGCCAACATCACGCCTTTACATAAGAATGGATCGCGTATAGATTCCTCGAACTACAGACCGATTAGTGTGCTGAATCACATTCCTAAAATTGCCGAACGACTTGTCCACATTCAGTTGCGTGCTCATCTCGAAGCCGTCAACTTCTTCTGCCCGGCTCAACATGGGTTCCTTCCTCGGAAGTCATGCATCACCAATTTGCTCGTTGCCACCACTACGTGGGCGAAATGGCTAGACGATGGTTCGGGTGTTGACATTATATATTTGGACTTTTCAAAGGCTTTCGACACTTTCTCTCACTCTGGTTTGCTGTATACATTGGAATTAGCGGGCGTCACTGGCGACGCTTTGGAGTGGTTACGGTCATACCTATGCGGTCGTACTCAGAGAGTGGTTCTCCACGGTGAAATATGCTCAGTTGGTGCTGTGATGCGTGGGGTACCACAAGGTTCCATTCTTGGGCCTCTATTGTTCAACGTCTATATTAACTCGCTTCCATCTGTCGTGCGACATGCTCTTGTCCTTTTATTCGCGGACGACACTAAGTTATCTTATCGCATTCGTAGTATGGCTGATTGTCGCCTCCTACAAGACGATATGGACGCTGTTGCGAATTGGGCACTTGACCATGATATGCGGTTCAATGCCAATAAGTGTGCGGTTCTTCATCTTGGTCGTCATAACCCGAACAACGTATACCTCATTTATGGTACCCCAATTCGTTCGCTCGCGACGGAAGAGGATCTCGGGGTTCTTGTTGACACTAAGTTGAAATTTTCAAGCCAATCCAACAAAGTCTGCAAGCGTCTCAAATCCACCACTGGATTGGTTCGGCGTAATATTCACCATCGATCGGAGAAACTTATTCGTGAGCTGTATAACTCTCTAGTTCTACCGATAATTGACTATGCATCGCCGATATGGACACCATCTCTCTTGGGTGATGCCAAGATCCTGCAAAAGGCCCAAAATGGTTTTTCGAAGCTTCCGCAACGCCTATCAAGACTTCCTGCACCCGATCGTCTAGCTGCATTGCGGATTCAATCAGTGTCTGTACGACATCGAGTTAACAACATCTGCCTTTTGCACGACTTTTTCCACGGCCGCCTCGATTTGGAAACTAGCGACTTTTTCACAAAATCCACCACCATCACCCGTGGTCACGCCCTTAAATTAGTCAAGCCTCTTGTAAAGTCTAATTTTCGCCTCAATCATGTCACTTTCACTGCCATTCATGATTGGAATAATCTTCCATCTAATTTAGTTCAACTTCAAAATCGTCATACTTTTCGTCAAAAACTTTCTATCTTTTATAGTTTAACTTCCTAAATTTTTGTTGTGTTTTTTAGTTGTTGTTCTCGCACTCCCCCCTTTTTTTGCATACTTGAATACATGTTTTTAACTTAGGATGTTTTTTCTATTTGCATAGAAGCCTCGCATTAAAGGCTTAGCGAATGTGTATAATACTTACCTAAATAAATAAATAAATAAATAAATGACATTTTTGCACACCTAATAAATTTATAGGACATTGGTCCAGTGAGGCAATGACCCCTATAGGTGTCGCAAAGTTATCTTATTTCCGTCCCTGCTAAAAAGAAAACCGACATAATAGGCAGGGTTCATACAACTTTTGGAAAACAAATTTCCCTGAGATTTCCAGGTTTTCTCCATATACTTTCCTGAATTTTCCAGGTTTTCCCCGTATATGGAGTATCCTATGGAGCAAATGTTAACGAAGGCGGTGAGAGAATTTTTTCCTGAAGAATTGTTACGAGTATACGAGAACGTCTGCGCAAAATATCCCAATTGGCAAACACCCCTTCTGATGGAAAGCGCGTCTTTCCATACCGCACAGCCTTGCGCCGATGTTTCGGATGCTCGGTTTGCCGTTGCCGGTAAATATATTTCATTATAAAGTATATCATGTTGACGCTACCGGCCTTAATTAGCTTGTACGAAAAAGGTTTATGCGAGCTAGAAAAAAATAAAGCAAAGTTCTTCGAAGCGGTACGCATCACGGACAAGATGATAGATGACCATAAAGAAAAAATTAGGAGTCTTAAAAATTTGATGATTGAAAAAACGGAGGCTGAGAAGCTACGAAGGAGGTTGGCCAGCAACAACTCAACACCGCGAGAGGTCAACGAATGTCTGAATATCGTCGAAAAAATCTGTAAAAAGAGAGGACGGGATATTTTGGAAACCCTGAAACTTTTGGCATCGAGTAAGGAGCTTCTAAGCCCCGCTGACTCCGGTTAGACATATCTACCTATTCTATAGTGTTTAAGCATTCCCGACAACCGCGCGCTAATTTACAGTGCCGGGGAAGCTTTTAAGCTTCTCTAATATTTTCTGGTGATAATAACTTAAATATTTTAGATTGCGAAGAAGATGCGATGATCTTGAAATCCCCTACTGCTGGTTGGTATTATAAGTATTATTCCGTAATGAAAAAGTAACTGTTTTTTCGTTTAGACTTTCAAGAAGAAATTGAACCTTCTACCAGTGTGGAGGATGACGGCTCGCTACCGGCTACTCCGGCGGGAAAGACTTCCGAGAGTAAGAATATTTTATATTAATCATTTACCTTAAATTAGGCGTAAATAATGTTACGCGATTGCAGGCGAAAACGAAAGTCCAGCGATAACGCGACAGCATGTGGAAAGTTCCTTTAGCGACGAAAGCACTTCGGATAATAAGTATAGGCCATTCGATCAATTTTCCTGGGTAGCTTCGACTAGGAGTCACTATCCAACACGAGACCTGGATTATGAACTTACGTACGTTCGTATTATTTTACTCTAGGTGAAGGACATCCGTTATCTAGCGGAGGAGGCAAGACAGAAGGAAGTCCTTCCCCAAAACCAAAAGAACCGAAAGAAAGAAAGGAATGCGACATGGAAGCGGCCGGTAGCAGTTACAGGTCAGAGGGAAATCCTTCCCAAGAAAATAAAGAAAAGAATAGAAAAGCGCTGAAAAGATCATCAAACCCAATTGATACACAAAATTTGTTAAAAATGGCAAAATTTAAAAATTAATTACAATTTCAAAACAGACAAATTTACTATTTACGTTCTACATATAGTTTAAACATTTAAAAAATCTACCTAATAAAACTTTTTTACATTTCTCCGCATAGTTTTTCCATGTTTTGTTATTATTAGACGGGGATAATAGAAGGATGACACTCTGTATCCTCTTAATACTTGTAACATGATCCTTCCCAGGCTCACCCTTTTTGTCTGCTCTCCCGCTCAACAAACTACAGATAGGCATTGCATCATGCAAGGGTGAATTCCATAACTGTTTGGTGGTACTAAATCCTCAGCAATCAACTCCCTAACCTCGTCTTGGGGTGAGACGAAAATCCACAAGCGCGTCTTGCCAAATAGTTTAACGCAAAAAGTTTAATGATGAGGGAACTATTTATCGTGTATGTGATTCGGTTTAGTAACCTTGCTCCAAATGTTCCGATCTTGGGAAGAATGACGTTACACTTGCCCCGCTTTGTGGTGGTACACTTTTCTCGAAGAGAAGTATTATATACTTCTGTTATTATGAATCGTAGATGTAAAACAAAGTAAGTACGCTACAATTGTGTTACGTAGTAAAAAGCTTAGTACAAGTTACATTGTTAAGAGAGAGTCGGTGGTTGAGTCAAAATCACGCAAATTAGTTTATGAAGTAGCGCGAAACAAGTCGTAGCGGCAGGACTTGAACGTTGGAAAGTTTTTTTGTCCCTTCGAGGCTTCGGTAGAGCTCAAAAGCGTTACTGGATCGTAGGGTTCATCGCTTAACAGCACTCTATTCTCCGCTTCAAGCCTCATAAACGCGCTTAAAATTTATTAACTTGATTTCAAAGGGAAATTTGGTTTCGAAAACCGCCAAGATGATGTTGCGCACCAGAATGTTAACCGATAAAATCGGTAAGAAAGCCACTCAAAGACTATAGAACCATAATTTTGTAAAACTATAATAGACATTTAATACATTTTCGTATATCTAACTTCTTCCCGTATTAATTCGGAGTCTAATTATTTGCGCTCTAGCTAGCGCTTAATTAACATTAATTGAACTCAATTCAAAATCCATTAAAACAAAATTAATTCAGAAAAGTCTGTAGCAGTATACCTTTACATACCTATGATACTTTTCGGTTCACTTTTATAAACTTTTTACACGGCCTAGGCCTGGCGGATGGATACGGCATGTTCAATTCCTAAGACCAAGGAATATGGAAGAAGGGAAGTTTCGTGTAACGCTATAACTCCGGTCGCCCAAAAATCCCGGTTTCGGCGTGGATGTGCATGTGCGCACGCGCCGCATTTTTCTCGCGATTTCTCGCGCATGGCGAGGATAGGCGGAACTACCGGTTTCCGATTTGTTTTTTACCAAGGCTTAGATGTTTTGTGCGGCGTACTGCTTGGCAAGTACTAATTATTTCGTGAACCAAGTTAATTATTTTCCGAGTAAATAAGCCATGGTTTTGAAAAACTGTAGTTACAAAGGGTGTAAAAATGACTCGAGATTTAGCGATCAAGATTATATGGAAGGTATATTTTTTCTGAAATTTCCACAAGCAAAGACCCATTTAGAGCAATGCAAACGCTGGATTTTAGCCTGCTCTAGACCAGAATTTCTGACTCTAGAAAAAATAACACGAAGGTTAGTTCCATATCTTCTATATTGTGCATATTTTAAAAAATAATTGTGAATTTTATTAAGTGAAGTTCTTCCGTATTTACAGGCATATTTGTTCTTTTCATTTCGTTGGTGGTGCTGGTCCAACCAAGAAAATCCAGACCCTGTGTATTATCATGACTATTGTATTGATGATACACATGAAACGTGCATGGAAATTACATTGACAGCTGAAGAAACTTTATTGACAGCGGGGGAAACTACATTGACAGCGGGGGACACTACATTGACAGCGGGGGACACTAAATTGACAGCGGGGGACACTACATTGACAGCGGGGGACACTACATTGACAGCGGGGGAAACTACATTGACAGCGGGGGACACTACATTGACAGCGGGGGAAACTACATTGACAGCGTGGGAAACTACATTGACAGCGTGGGACACTACATTAATCATTGAGGAAGAGAAGAGAGCTAAAGAAACTACATTGGCCACCAATAGCTTTAAATTAAGTATAGTTGAAGCAAATTTGTCAGAAACTACACAGCGCAAAGAAATTCAGTTATCACCTGTATTTGATACAAAGGACCTCTTTAAAAAATATTATGAGAATCAATACTTCAGCCATATTCAAGAAATAGCATGGACTATTTCCGAGAATGAGGATTCTAGCTTGAGCATTTTCAAAGTTAGAAGTCCGCATATATGTTCTATCGAAGTTAAAATTAAGTTAAATTTAGAATTTGAAATACTTGTTTACGGAAAGGCAATCGGCGAAAATCATCGGCTATTCCCACTAGAAATCTTTCCACGAACTATCTCGAAGCTTAATGATTTACTTAACTTATTAGATTATTTAAATTCACTGCGTCTTTGTAATGGGAGTGGTTTAGATTTCCATAAAATTAAATGCAGTGAAAAACTAGGATGTGTAAATATATACACAAAGGCCGTTTATTCAACAAAATGTAACGGTTTCGTTAAGAATAATATGGATTTCAGATGTATAAATTGCAAAACTTTTGCAAAAGGTCAGCTTGCAAAGGAAAAAAGATTGAAGTTAAAAGTTTTGAAAAGTCCCAGGAATTTTCAGAATATGTCTAGGAATGATTTAATAGCCGCTTTGAAAGTAAAAAACCGTCAGAATAAAATGCAAAATAAGCAAATACAACAATGAAGAGAGTAATAAAAACTCTGAAGCTGTCCCTTTCAGACGAACCAAATATTTTGCTCAGTGAGTCAATAGACGATGATCCATTTTGCTCAAAAGAGAACTTTTTAAGAATTTTTCTTAAAGAACAGTTGAAACTAATTAAGAAAAAACAGCGAAAGCCCAAAATGTGGCATCCTGCCATTATCAAATGGTGTCTTTATCTGAGAGCGAAATCACCATCAGCCTATGAAACTCTCCGAGAAGTTGTTCCTCTGCCAGCTCCAAGGACACTTTGGAAATATGGATCTTTATTTTCTAGCCAAAGTGGTTTCACAATAGAGTCAATCAGGGAAATGAAAGGGAAAATTGATCTGCACAGCTCAGATGAGCACCAAAAATGTTTCTCTCTAATTGTGGACGAAATGAAAATAAAAGAAGACCTGATATTTAAAGCCAATACAGGAGCGGTGGTTGGGTTTTGTCATTCAAGCGGTTCTGGAGATCTAATCAAACAAGCGGAAAATGAACAGAATAATGTCAACAATTCTGAAGAATTGCCTATTGCTACGCACGTTATGTCTTTAATGGTCCGGAGCTTGACAACCAATTTCAAACATACACTGGCTTATTTTCCTTGCCACGATATGAAAGCAGATGAGCTATACTTAATCATTCAAGAGGCAATAGAGATTTTGGAAGGTAACGGATTTAAAGTATTAACCGTTGTATGTGATAAATCAGCCATAAATCAGAAGTTGATCAGGCTAAGTACACGTCCCGACCCAGTGACTAAAATTCACTATAAAGCAAGGAATATATATTCTAGCCCTGGAGAAGAAAGATATATATATTATATCTCCGATCCCCCCCACCTTATAAAAACGGTTCGGAATTGTTTCTCCAATAGTGGATATCATAAAAACTCAAGACTTTTACGTAAAAACAATAAAAACATTTTATGGTCTCATGTGGTAGATATGTATAAAAAAGACTGTATAGGCCATTTACGCTTGTGCCCAAAGCTTACGGACAGTCACGTTTATTTGGGCCCTTTTTCAGCAATGAGAGTGAAATTGGCCACCCAAATAATGAGTAACACCGTAGCCGAGGCAATAAATGAATTAGTTGGGGAAGAAGCCTCCGAGACTGTAAAATTTATCAAGATTTTCAACAGGTTTTTTGATATCATGAATTCGAAAAACTTTGCCCAAGGAAAACTCTCCCGAAACCATGATATAGATTCATTCACAAGCACTGATGATTGGAGGTTTGCCGTATGTATTTAAACAACCACTTTTCATAAGCATTACTTATTGTTTTTCTCCATTTCATAATAGTGGCTTGAGGACACATTTTTAGGATATCTCAGAGAATGGGCGGAAGAAGCTAGTCAAGCAAATGTCCCTGAAGAAGGGAGGGCAATGATGCAGCTTAGCAGAGAAACGCTTGACGGAATTCAAACTACTGTTTACTCTATAATTGAAGCAGTAAAATTCTTGCTCAACAAAGGAGCTCAATTTGTCTTAACCGACCGATTTAACCAAGACCCATTAGAGCGTCATTTTGGAAAGCATCGGAGGTCTGTTGGTTGTCATGAAAACCCAACGTTACTTGCCTTTAGCTACAACGAAAAAAAATTTAAAATTATGCGTGTTGTAACAAGTAAACCCAAAAATGGTAATTGTAGTCATAAAAAAAAAGAAAGTGTCTTAAATGGTTTTTGTTCTTTTTATTAATCATTAAAATTCGTTAACTCAATGGTTTTTTCCATATTTTAATATAAAAAAATATCACAATTCACAAATATCACGCGAGATCATGAACAATATACCATTTCAAATGGAAAATATGACTGAACTAAAGTTGGAAATAGGAACTAAATTTATAAACTTTGTTTCGGGTCATTCTCTTTAAGAGATTGTCTAAGCCCTTTCTTTTTAAAAAGCGAGTCATTGTGAGCTTTGTTAACTTTTCTTTTAAAAAAATCCTTCATTGCTTTTGCTCTGCAATTGAAAAACGTATCTATAACTAGCTTTTTGCACTTTTCCCTTGTGGTTACATTCTCCACGCCCCATAAATCATTCCACCTATTTGTCACTACATTTGTTTTGAGAACATCTAAAATCTTTTTCTTTCTGTTTTGGTTATCAGTCAATATTGATTGTTCGAATATTGGGGCTGTTAATTCATTAATAAGATAAAAAAACCCAAAAGCTATTGGCTTCAAAATTATAAGCCCACCCCGATTTAGCCGTTCACTCCAGCTTGAATAGTTACAAACGTTTCCCTCGGTTTCAGCGATGCAGCGTTCAAGAAACGTACAATCTTCATATTTATAAGTAATTTTTTTTAAAATGTATCCCCCCAAATGATGGATAACCTTTTCCTCCTTTTCTTTAAACTGTCTATCTGTCAATAATTTCGGCTCATGAAATATTTCTGTTCTCGCCTTAAGCTCAGAGGGTTTTTTAAGTTCAACCCATTTAACATGCAATAACACAAAAAACGCCTAAGCCAGTGATTAATAATCAGGTATTGTTTTTCAAGTGTCAATTGCTTAAAACCTTTGATTATTTCAAACGATTTTATAGCAGCCTCTTTTAACTTCTGATTTTCCCGTAGCTGTTGGGAGCAAACAATGTAAGTATCTTTGTCACGTATTTGATCTTCATTTAAACCTGTCAATATTTTGACGGCGTCATCGATAATCCTTATCCCATCACTGCTGGCCACTATCTCACTAATTACTTCTTCAACATCTTGCCCTGGGTCAGCTAGTTTGCATGATCCCATATGTTTCGACGTTTTTACCACGAGTTCTTTCATATGTGTTCGCAAAAAGAGCTCGTTGAAATCTACATAGATAACATCTTTAAGAACACCTTCGATATTGTTAAATATAGTTAATAACAAACCATTCTTGTTGAAGGTTTGAACGGAGTACAAGTTATATTTTTTTTTATTACACTGGATGTCCCATTCTCTAAATTATCAGCTGGCTTTGAGATAGACAAATCCAAAGGCTTAGCTCGCTGTTTTAAAAAATTAGCTGAATTGTCCTGATGAAAGTTTCCCCATTAAGAACCGCAATTAAATATAATTATGACAAACAGTTATATACTCACCACGTTCAAAACACTTGCACCAGTCTCCGAAAATAATATAGGATCCTGAAACTTATCAGAAGGTCCGAGTCCACCGACAAAATGATTTGAACAAACATAATGTGTCTTTTTAATTAGATCTGTTGTTAAATCACTTCTACCACAAGCTACTATCCATTTTTTGCATTTTTCATACTTGGTTTTTGGTTTTGGAAATGGGAGAAAAAGCAGGCTCTTATTTGGATTCTCTTTATTAAATTTGCTGTTGCTTTTGCAGCCCCGATAACAGCATTTTTTGTAACTAACCATTATTACTTTATGTTATTACTTATGCTACCTTAAACATACTAAAATTAACCTTAAAAGTATCTTAAAGATTAAGCCTTTGCATATATCAGGTGCATTTTTGAACATGCAGACGACCGTCTGGCGATCACGTAGGGAAATGACGTCTCACGCTTCGATCCTGCGCAGTTCAAACTAACGCCGAATATAAGTCATGTGACCTGCTACATTTCGTGAAGAGAGATTCCTATACTGACCAAACTTCCCTTCTTCCATATTCCTTGCTAAGACCTTACTTTCCAGCGAAGCGAGCTAGGAGAGAGAGATCCTATGAAAAACATTAACAAGGCCTCGCCTCGTGCCCTTTCCGCCGTAAAACGTTCTGAGATCCCATGTTGAGCCAAGTCTGCCTTTTTGTTCTTATTCAATCGCCAATTGAACAATTACGTTATAAATTAAGTCCTTTTCCTAATAAATAACCAATATTCTTTGACTCTATCATTATTATACATCTTTGTTCGTATCAAAAATATCGTGACTTGGCAATCGCAGGTAAGTAATATTAAAAGGGAGTCGAGGGGATATTCACTAAATCGTCGCCGATTTTAAAATAATCGAAGGGATGTTCACTAAATCGTTTATGGTCGAGGGGATATGTACAAGTTTATAAGATGAGTCATGCATATTCCTATGCACAAGTTTTTAAGGCGAGTTATGCACAACCCTATGTACACGTTTATAAGGCGAATTATGCACAACCCTATGTACATGTTTATAAGATACATACACACATGCGATTGCCAAGTCACGATATTTTTGATACGAACAAAGATGTATAATAATGATAGAGTCAAAGAATATTGGTTATTAATTAGGAAAAGGACTTAATTTATAACATAATTGTTCAATTGGCGATTGAATAAGAACAAAAAGGCAGACTTGGCTCTACATGGGATCTCAGCGGCGGAAAGGGCACGAGGCGAGGCTTGGCCCATTTTTGTACATATTAATGTTTTTCATGGGATCGCACTTCTTTTTGTAGACCCTCTCGTTATACTTCGGTAGTTACATTAAAACAAGACCCTCTCACTGTACTTCGTTTGCCAATATAATTGCTAACGCTTGTCCATATTTACGCTGAATTACCCCTTTCGACCCCTAGACAATATACAAAAAAGATAGTATGCTATATCCTAATATAAGAATGTAGCATCAGTTACGACCTTAACGTCCTTTCAACAAGAACACACACTATTTCTGTTGAAAAGACGACAGCGCCATCTAGTTTTAAAATAAAGAACTAAAGAACAATTTTATAAAAAAAATCGGGATGTTTTAATTTTTCTGTGCTTTATAAAATAAATGAAAACTAAATCCTGAATAGACCAAGAAAAATATTCCCCTATTTGTTGTTTTTACCGCAATACACACCGTCTCGAGAGGCTCAAAAGTGTGGACCTTCATGATTGGTCAGAATATGTGGGCAACTAATCACGACTCTTCTCGTAGTATTATATTTTACTCGTGAGTCTTGTAGAGCTGTAGGCCGGTGTGACCGAGGCTTAGCCTCTTATTTGAAACTGATAATTAACAACTTAAATATCAATATAAAAGGTGCTAAGCCTTAACTGCGTTGTTGATAACAACGAGGACTCTAAGCAGACGACAACTAAATATTATAAAATGAAAACTTCGTAGTTAGATTTCAAGTAGAATCGAGAATAATATGAACCGAACCGAACTGATTTCAATAACAAAATCCAGCACTACTGAGGGAAAAACAACTTACAGGCGGATTTTTTTCTTGGTATAATCCTCCAATACGTGTTCATTCTCGTCCTATAGCATCCCCATATGTATCTGGAGATAGGGGAATTTAAAGCCTTGTCTTTCACGTTTAGCTCGTTGTAGGCGAAACATTTATTTTTCTTCTCTCCTATAATCCGATCAACCTCTCTTATTTAAAAAAAACACCGCCGCTGATAACTGTCTCGTATGGGTGATACGCACGCATAAACAATTTATAAAATTCCAAACCTAGAGCTCTCCCTCTTCTGTTTAACCGTGAGTCACTAACCCTAATGTTTAAAATATATAATGGTAAAGCACCTGAATACATTCTAGACCTGTATCAAGCAGCCCGAAATCATAAGCATAAGTACCCAACAAGAGGTAGCTTTATCAACTTCGTAAGAGAGCCGGAAAACAAATGGACCAGTAAATCCATCAAATCCATTGGAACTAAACTCTGGAACGCAATTCTAACGGACTTAAAAACTTTAACTTCATTAAATATTTTTAAAGATAGAATTTCAGAGCACATAAAAAAGGAAATGATCCATGAATAACTAGTTTCCGTCTATACTTTATAACGTACTGTAATCAATACATATTTTTTATGTTTTCAACTCAATTCTTAGTTCAATTGAATTTTAAATTAATTCATTCTCAAATCTTTTAACTCAATCCTAATTTTTATGAATTTTAAATCAATTTCATATGTTAGTTGTACTTTAAATTAATTTAGGACGCTCACACAAACCACTAATTTATTACTGATGAGCATATCCCAATGAAGCTTTTTATTATTATTATTATTGTTTGGCGGGGTTTTTTTACGGCTTTAATTAGGTCTAGTTTTTTGGTACCCATTATGGCGCGTTTTTTTTAGTTTCCGTGGTCTTAAGTTTATTCTGGTTGTTACTGGGTAATTCCTGAGTTTATTTAGTCACTATTTTCTTTGAGTTTCCTCTTATTTCATCAGCATTTGCCAATAATTTGTTTGAGTTGTTGGTTAGATTAGGGATACACAGAATTTTATTTGGCTGACCCATTAGGAAATTATTCCTATATGCTGGGGTCGTGGAGGGTAATTGTTCTTTGATGGATTTAATTTCTTTTTGGAGTTCTGAGACGGTTTCAATTAAAAGGGAGACTGAGGACATTAGATTATCAATAATACTCCCCTTATTCCGTTGTAGGCTGTCTACTCTAAAGTATTCATTTAAGTTGTCTATTAGGTCATTAATAGTGATAATTTTAACACTATCTTCTGTCTCTGTGCTATTGCTGATATCCAGTTCATTATTTATGTTACTATTGCTAGTTTCTAACAGAGAGTTATCGTTTCTTTTTGATTTGCGTACATTTGTGATTACTGGTTTGTCCATCGAACAATAATTCGATTTCGTCTCTTGTTTTGGCTCCAAGACATGCGGCGTGGTAATTGTCATTGCAGAGGGCACAAGGGATCTTCTTCTGGTTGGCACTTATCACTTTTTTACATATTATACACGATAAACCGCTTATTCGGGTCGCCGCCATTGTCAGCGGGAGGGCTTAATCTTTAACTGTTTTATTATGGGTGTTGTGATTGCGGAGCGAAAATTATGCGACTGATCGGCCGAAAAAATGAGCTAGCAATTGGATTTCTTTGTGCAACGCTATATTGGATTTCTTTGTGGTTCAAAGGCGTTCTTTGTGCAACGCTTTATTGGATTTCTTTGTGGTTCAAAGGTGTTCTGTGTGCAATTGCTAATTTGGATTCTTTGCAAATACAAGTTGAAAATTGCTGTGTGGAATTAAGATGTTTCAAAAATACAGAACTGTGTTATATTTCTTTACAAATATTCGAAATGGTTTCTCGAGAAGAACAAAAGAAAACATATATGCGTTTAGTAATGCAAAAGAGAAGAGCGGAAGCCAAGTTAAAATCGCAAGTTTAGAGTAAATCATTGAAACATGATAAAACTAACTAACTTAAGTGTAAACGGTACTATCTTAAAAACCAGGCGTTGTTTAAGAGAAATAGTGCAAAAAACTATGTGGAGCTTAAATCTCTACTTGAGAGAGGGAAAAAACCGAAGAGAACTATGCCGCCAGGTGGAGACGCTAATTTGCGCCCAAAAAATAGAAAAACAAATAAACGGGATAAATTTGTCTTTGGGAAAAGACTCCTTAATACGGAGATTCTCAGGACGAAAAACAAGAAATTTATAGCCGAAAGTTACAAACGGTTTCTAGTCACACATTGCACTGAAAAACTGGCAGTATTGAAGTCTTCTGACGGTGAGACTAGTAAAAGATGCACCAAATTTGTCTCTTACAAGCTAAAATGCCACTTGTTAGCTGGTAAAATATTGCATTTGAAAAGGCAAATGTATTCGGCATACCACGCCCAACTATCAGGGATGGTTAGCGAATTTAAGGATTTTGTCAAAAAATCAAAGAAATTGGGTCAGTCACTTGTGACAATTTGACGGAAGTTGTGGGTGGGAAAAGGCTTCACAGTAGCCTAAAAATCGCCTATTTTCATGAAATTACCTATTATGCAATTGGGAATAATGGCAGAATATTGAAAAATGACGAAGAGTCACGCTATACCAAAATTTTTCAATTGAAATCTGATGGTAGTGTTCGAAAAGTTATGAGAGACCGTGTTTCCAATTCGACTGAAGAACTGTTGATGAAAAAGGAAATTTCATTGAAATAAGAAACAATGACAAAACTCATGTCATTGAACTAGTCTTACAAATTAATGAGTCGGAGGTTGTGAAGAATCTTTTCAACGTTAGTAGGGAGAATAGAGTCGTTCTAACTCACAAAAATCCCATGTTAAACCTATGGAGTGTTTCCGCAGTACCACATGCTATTTCCCATAGGGAACCCAATAGAACCCGCCCTTACGAAAATCTTCTTTAGAACTCTTTAGAAAATTCCTTGGGAAATTTCTTTAGAAATTCGGGAATATTGGCCTCTTTTTCTTTGGAAAATGCTTTGGAAATATCTTTAAACTTTCCTTGGGAAATAACTTTGGAATTTTCTTGGGAAAAATGTTTTGAATTTTCTTGGGAAAAATGTTTTGAATTTTCTTGGAAATAACTTTGAAATTATCTTAGGAAATATAGGGAAGATTATGGGGTAAATTAATTTAGCCCTCTAGATACGTGTAGAGTTCTCACATGCAGAAACATATCCCAATGCAGGGAGTGCAGTTCTTACACTGTTAAAAAAATGGTACGAATTCGCTCTTATAAGGTGTTTTTCAATGCATCACCAGTGACACCTCTATTGGTGCTGAAAAACACCTTGGAACCTAGGTGTTTTTAAAAACCTGTGGATAAGGAATTTTTCTACATCATACAAAAGCTTTTCGACCCCTTGTGCAAGAGGTGTTTTGTTACACCTTTTAGTGAATATTGCTACTAATATACTGAGGTGTTTTCTCTCCACCTTTTAATTACGTTTTGATACCTTCAGTATAAGGTGATTTTTCTCACCTTGTAAGTACTTTTTGGTACCTATAGGTCGAGGTGTTTTATCTCACCTTTTAAGTGCGTTTTAATACCTTTAGTATGAGGTGATTTTTCTCACCTTCTAAGTACGTTTTATTCAGGCCTGTGCGAGTACTCGATCAAAGGCGAGTACTCGATCGAGTCTCGAGTCGAGTACTCGACTCGAGACTTGAAAATCAAAATTTTAGGACTTGAGAATAATTTCGAGTCCTCAAAAATCCTCACTACTGGACTCGAGGAGGACTCGAACTGAGGCTTAACACCATATCAAGTCCAAAAATATTTACCATAGATAAAGAATTTATTATTCTTTCGTCTCTTGTCAGCACGCAATATCTACATTACATAGAGGCCTAGCTTTCCCGTGCTGACAACCGAAGCTAGAACAAAGTATATATCGAATAAGCTGCCTTCGGAGATAAGGAGTTGCATGAAAACAAATTTCCTCACGCTCATCCTTTATCCATGTATTCGCCTGAACTCGGTGACTCGGAATTTCAAGTAGAGCGCGGTATCTAGTAGGGTTTTACCGATTTTGATTTTAGAGAAGACAGATTATTGGACAAAAATTTGACGTCAGCTAGAACATGTTTATTGACGTTTGTTACTTTTTATATCCAAGCTGTGATATTTGAACAAATGAAGAGTAAAAAATAAAAGATATGAAAATATTTAGCCTTGATTTTGACACGAAATAATTTATCAGGACTCGACACTGGGCTTGAGACGCAGTTTTGAAGCTGAATTTAGGACTCGAGGACTCGAGGACTCGAGGACTCGACACCAGTTAAAAGACTCGACTCGAGATTCTATAAGAGCTTTTTTTGGACTCGAGACTCGAATCGAAGCCCAAAAACTGGACTCGCACAGGCCTAGTTTTAATACCTTCAGTATAAGGTGTTTTATCTAACTTTGTAAGTACGGTTTGGTACCTATAGTGGTAGGTGTTTTTATCTCACCTTGTAGGTATTTTTTGGTGCTTATAGTAGGTGTTTCATCTCACCTTTTAAGTACGTTTTGATACCTATAATACTAGGTGTTTATCTCGCTTTATAAGTATGTTTTTGTGCCTATAGTACTAGGTGATTTTTCTCACCTTGTAAGTACGTTATGGTACCTATAGTACGAGGTGTTTTATCAAACTGTATAAGTACGTTTTGGTACCTATAGTACGAGAGGTTTTATTTCACTTTGTGTGTATGATTAAGAACCTTAGGTTTTTAGTTTTTAGGGCCATAAACTCGATTATTAACCTCTTTAGGAATGTGTTTTTTGCCAACGTTAAAGTGTACATTGAGTGTCATGGGAATAGGTGTTTGGTTGCAATATCTTGGTAATAATACACTTCCCAGTGTTAATAATCCTTTATTTAAAACATCATTTCTGCTTCATATAAGGGTTTATTGACCCAAAAAAAAAGGTACAAAAACTTAGTGTGCACACTACGCCGATAGTTTGCTAAAAACATTTTTAACTGGAACTGAAATTTTGTTCACAGGCGGAACCTCAAACATTAGTTTTTGCATGAATTCAAGGGTTTGTTGAACAGTTTTTGGATAAGCAATTTGAAAAACATAATATATTACGAACATAAGCACAAAGCCTTGTAAAATATTAATCAAAAATGTCTTGATTAGAATCAAGACCTAAAAAGTATCGATAAGACTGAGGTTATCACTTGTCTGAATGATCAGATATTAATTTTTCTTTTTAATTGAAACTTAAATGCATGCTTAAGAAAAAACAACGTTCCATTACAGTTTTCCGTTGAAATAAATTATTTTACTGGTAATCAATTTCAAAAATTTACTTATCTCGGCTTTTCGACCACAATTCCATTCCCCGAAAACATTTTATCATTACATTAATTACTTTTGGGAGAGTACGTGTATGGTTTTGCGTTTTAAAAGGCTCCTAAAGACGTTACATCCCCATTTGCGACCGGCACGCTTCGCAGTGGAACATTTTAATTATTCTAAAACCCATGGCGCCGAATTCAATAGGGACAGTAAGATTTTTACTCGCGGTTTTGCAAAATGATGTAATATCCAGTGTACTTTAGTCAACCGTCGTATTGTTCTTTCTCATAGTTCAGGGCATGATCAGTGTTACTGCCCAATTTCTCTCTCTAGTTTCTAACAATGGTTAGAGACTATTTGATATGGCACGGCACAACGTTATATAAATTTGTAAATTCTAAGTAGCACAAAAGGAAAAAGAATCCATTTTTTTATATTTTGGTTTGAAATAAATAAACTCATGATAGTAGTTATAACGAACAGAAAGTCAAGGGAATGGCACCGGTAATGAGCAGCAAAAATAGAGGAAAGTTTGCTTCAAGTTAGCAATTGGACATGGTAGTGAAAATAGTAATCTAGAATTTTGTTCGTTCAAACCTTAATATATCATGAAAAATTCAAGTGAGGAGGCGGCACTACCTAGAAAGATTGATATTGGCAGATAACAGCGAAAAAATTATGTTCTACACACACTGGGACTATGGGAGAATTTCAGGGCCGCAGGTCGCACATGATGAAATTTTAACTACAGATTACATCATTTCTCTCTGGTCGTACTAGTAGCAGGTTAAGCTATAGTTTGCTCAGGTCCAGTTAGTCTCGAAAGGGTTATATAGTGCTTGCAACTTTTAAAAGGTTGTTATCATGGCTAAACAGACCGCTATTACAGTTTTTTCTTCTTTTATAGGCTATTTTGACACGTTATCTCCGAAAAGTAATAAATGTAATGATAAAATGTTTTCGGGGAATGGAATTGTGGTCGAAAAGCCGAGATAAGTAAATTTTTGAAATTGATTACCAGTAAAATAATTTATTTCAACGGAAAACGGTAATGGAACGTTGTTTTTTCTTAAGAATGCATTTAAGTTTCAATTAAAAAGAAAAATTAATATCTGATCATTCAGACAAGTGATAACCTCAGTCTTATCGATACTTTTTAGGTCTTGATTCTAATCAAGACATTTTTGATTAATATCTGTTCCTTCAGTCTTCATTTTAATTAAGAATGTTAAGAAACTGTTTTACATTTTCAAAATCTGCACTAAGCAGAAACATATATAAAGGGGACCATAACTTTAGCTCAATCAGACATTTATTTATAATGATACTTCAAAAATAAAACGTAAATCATTAAAAGTGTGCATTCTAATTGGAATTAGAATAATACATTTTTTACAATCATTTATTGAAACGCGAGGCGCCCCCCTAAAAATTCCACCTACGAGAACCTACAAGCACCCGGGCAAAGCATCTACCCAAAAGTACCCACAAGTACCAACAAGCACCCACAAGTACCTACAAGCACCCACAAGTACCCACAAGCACCTACTAGTACCCACAAGTACCTACTAGTACCCACAAGTACCTACTAGTACCCACAAGTACCTACAAGCACCCACACGCACCTACAAGCACCCACAAGTACCTACAAGCACCCAAAATTACCTAAAAGCACCCACAAGTACCTACAAGACCCACAAGTACCTACAAGACCCACAAGTACCTACGAGCACCCACAAGGTAATCAAGTTTAAGTAGCTTTAACCTAAGCAGAGAAAAGATAAAATGTCCATTAAGCTAGCTATTTGTTCTAAGAATTTGACTATAACCGCGGTAAAACGACCAAACTCGCTTCATACACTACATAACTCATGCTAAAAAGTCGCAGGTTCCATAGTTTCAGGGTAAACCACGTAAGTCGGAGCATGTAATTATAACTATGAAAAACAGTACTTATACTTAAATTTTCTTGATGAAAAAAAATAGGCGCCAACTATGGATATGGGGCTTTCATTTAAGACCGTTTTCAAATCTATCTGACGTATGGTTATTTTTGTAAGGGTATGGACAAAATTTGTAACTTTGGAAAATTTCCCATGTTATTTCTATGGGAAATTTCCAGTTTTTCGTCAAAATCTGTGATTAATTTTATGGAAATGAAAACCACCCTTAGCAACTTTATTTTTTATAAAATAAACTAATTAATGGATCTCTTTGAAATTTTAACCGCATATTAAGGGTCCGAATTGTAGTTCAGTGGATTTTTTTCGAACCAATTAGTACAATACAAAAAAAACTACATCCAAACAAAAAACCCTCCTTATACATTAAGAGCAGTATGAAGTCTTATCTAAGAGAGCTACCGCTCTCATAGAATTAGGGGATGAAACAGTCACGCCTTCTACATGAACCTCAGAGGTAGCTGTGAAGAGGTTTTCATTTCGCAATTTCAATACTGGATTTGGGGTTGTTACCAAATCTTTTTTGTTCTTCTAGCAACGGAGTTTTCTTTGCTCTTGATATAATTTTAGGAGCAAAAGTCTTTAGGAATTGCGTCCCTTTTTCCATAGGACTTGGCTGGTTTCTGACTACTCTATGAAATTCCTTGAGCAACTACATACGATAAAAACATTTAATTAAAACTCATATTTTCAATAAATTTGAAAGTATGTGATGGGTCGCTTTGCATTAGCCAAAGTTTTTAGATTTCCAGTAATCGTTGTCGAAATCTCTTAGCTTCGACTGTTAATACTGTCGCGGTGCAAAATTTACCTCAACTTGCTTTTGCAGGTTTGGAAACTTTAGTACAATTTCAGTAACAGGTAGCTTTAGAATTAATTTTTGGCGATAGGCGAAGGTGCGTTCCATTTTCTCTTCAATAAGATCAAGATTTGGCCTGGTTTTTGTGTTTTCAAATGCAAACGCTTTGATGTGTTGCTCAATGCTAGTATCGTCTTCTCCAGTGTCATCCGAGTTCTAACTAGTTTAGCAAGGCAGCCATTAAATCATGTTGTATGATATCTACTTACCGATAAATCTACTCTCATTAGAGGGCTGCAAACTGAAAAAAGTCATTCCCAAAGCCTGCCAACTCCATTGGTAAAATTTTCACAAACGCCACTGCCACCCTAACGCCATTGTTATATTTTCAACTCCTCCCCAACGCCACACTAAAGTTCATTTCATTTTTGAATCCCTACCAAAGCCGATTGACAAATTTAAAAATCTTTTTAATCCCTACCAAAGCCAATTGATAAATTCCATAATTTTTCCAATCCCTGCCAAAGCCAATGAGAAATCCGACAAGTTTTCTAATAATCCTTGCCAAAGCCAATGAGATATGTGACAAGTTTTCTTATCCTTGACCGAACTAATGAGATATCCAAGTTTTCCCATCTCTGCCAAAGCCAATGATAGTTTTAACAAACTTTCTTACTCCAAACACAAAAGCATTTAACCTAACCAATTTTCATTTATATTTACCCCAACGTTTCCCAGCCGGCCGTGTGGTATATTACGAAGGTTTTCCAACGATATCCCACTGCATTTTTTCAATTATTTTTATTATAAACTCGAACATTGTTTATAGTTGTAGTTTTCCTTTTTACGTTTAATCTAAGGCGACGGAAAAATTTATGACTCTAACTTAAAAAGAACAAATAGTTTTAGTTTCGTTTTCTCTCGCACAGCAATGAATTTGATTTTTTTTGCGGAGGGAGGGCTGTACCAGCCGCGACCGTCATGTGCCGTCTGTGTGGGGTTGAACTTCATGAATCCCGCTTGCGCCAAAACAACCGCGTGGGAAAGGAAAAATTGACTAATATCACTAATGCCACCCAACTCCGGTTGAATAAAATAAGGCTGGCTCTCAATGCCACCAACTCCATTTGGATACTATAAATGCCAACGCCAGCCAAAGCCACCTGAATTCAACAATAATCCAGTCCCGACCGACTCCCGTATAAGTTTTCGAAATATTTCCACTCCCTTCCGACTCCGTTCCATTTCAGAGATAATATTCCCAAGGCCACCCAAAGCCAAATTATTTATTTTACCCAATTCCAACTCCGACCAAAATTGAGGGAGTCCCTTGGCTTTCTAAGGAGTTGGAGTTTTCCCAAAGCCTTTGCAGTCCTCTAACTCTCATCACCTTATTTATTTTGTTGATCACTAACGAACTATTTTGTCGTTTGTTATTGCCATGTTTGGCTTGCTGCTCCGCTACCATTTTAATGTGGCTCTCTCTCTCTCTCTCTCTCTCTCTCTCTCTCTCTCTCTCTCTCTCTCTCTCTCTTATATTTGTTTTTCAAACTCTCCAACCACGTATCCTGAAATGTTCGCCAAATTAAAATTTTACTTGTCTACATTGTTGATTTTGGTATTTTAAAAGAAGATACATACGTAACCAGAACTATTTTTGGTTCGATCTTTCAAAAAACGATATTCTCTAACTAGCGATGACACTACTTTGACATAGTCTTCATGCGTTGGATATCTGTGTATATATATCGATAATTTTTTAAGCGAAAACGGAAAACTCTAAAAAGAACTGCATTATGCCCTTACGTTTTGTATTTGCCAAGATCTTCAAACAAGAGGTTCACTAGTTGACTTTTATATTTTCCCTCGAAGAGCAAGGAGTTTTTTGCCTCAATCATTTGCTTAATTATATATATATATATTATATATATTATATTATATATATATATATATATATTATATATATATATATATATATATATATATTATATATATATATATATATTATATATATATATATATTTATATATATATATATATATATATTATATATCTTATATATCTATATATCTTCTCTATATCTATATCTCTCTCTATATCTATCTATCTATCTATCTATATATAGATATATCTATATCTCTCTATCTCTCTATATCTATCTATCTCTCTCTATCTATATCTCTCTCTATATCTATCTATCTCTCTATATCTCTCTCTATCTCTATCTCTATCTATATATATATATATATATCTCTCTCTATCTATATATATATATATATATATATATATATATATATATATATATATATATATATATATCTATATATATATATATATATAATGATATTTTATGTGGCTACAAAACCCCAAAAGTTCTCACCCCGGTCTTGACTCTGCCCTCCCCTGACCGTGTAATTTCAAGTGAAAACTAAGACAGGCTTAAACACTTGTTTTTTGTAAATTGACAAGCTAATTTTATACCTGTTCAAATTGATCGGTTTTGACGGACATGATGCAATTTTTTCTTCGAATCCCAATACATAAAGTTTTCCTCCATCTTCTGGTATATCATCCATTTCATGGAGATCCAGCCAATCTTTCAATTTTTCAGAATGCACTTGAATTATTCGTACATCTTTCTTGAACACTTCTTTTATGGTGTTTAGAAGGTGTTCGTAAGTGTAGGGTTCATTTAGACTAACTTCTTTTCGGAAATCATGGAATATTGTGTAGTAACACCGCATGATTATTATCTAAAATACTGTAACCCTCGATAGCAATTAGCTAAAATAAAGGGTGATTCTCCCGAGGGCCATAAAAAGAATTAAAGACAACTTACGTTTTTAGTCCAAAAATAGAAGAAACAAGTCTTCTATAATTTTATTAATAGAAAAGGGGTTAACCCAACTGTTCCGTACGCTTGACAGTTTTAATGTACAACATAAGCAACCGCTCTCTCTGAGAGACAACTTCTGAGTGAAAATAATAATGGCATAAATCACAGAAGATTTGAAAGGAGGAGTATGTAACATGAAGGCATATATACCCTGCCAGATCCAAGGAGTAGAAACTCCAAGGAATCTGGCAGCCATGTTACATCCCCCTCTTTAGGAACTGTGGTAATCACAAAAGAAAAGAGGGGTTACCCCGAGGAACCTAGAATACTTTGGCAGGGGTTATCACAAAAGTTTTTTTTTCATTGTGCTGAGTGTTTGGCTTCCAAACGGGCACGTCTGCGAGCTGCTCTTCGTTCCAACGATACCCTACTTCGCCCTCCTAGGCAATCAGAAACGACGTGGTGGCCAGTTTTATGGCATTGCCAGAATTTATGTTTGATCCAAATGAGTGGATACTTGGAATTGGGAACTTTTGATGCTATAAGTACTTTGGGAATTCTGATGCGAGGGATCCATCCCAATTGTCCGAAACGCTCCGAATATATGCGATCTTCGTCAACCGGACGTACATCGAGACTCCAAGGTTGCCGAGGAGCTGGAGGAGGAGAAGCAAGAGGAGCGAGAGCATCTAGAGCAGGGAGAAAGCTAGGACCGGGAAGTGGGACAAAATCAGGAGCATGAGGAAACACATCCTGGAGTGAAGACTCAGGGACGGAGTCAGCAAGCCGTAGGGCTTCTTTAAAACGGCAATACACCGTGACTGGACGGCGTTCTAGCTCCTGCCTAGTTTCGTGATCCGAATGTTGTTCATCGACTTCGAGGGAGCGTCGCTCTCCCGGTGAAACCATAATAATGATTGGTATATCTTGAGGAGTACTGCAATCTTTGGTCAAGTGGGGACCCCCGCAATCGATACATGAAAGGGGAGTGTCTTTATCCCTTTTTGGAATAAAGCAATCCTTCTGAAGATGTGAGGATTGTCCACAGTTTAGGCAGAAATCTGCGTATTTGGCACAGATTTCCTGCGAAGAATCCAGTTTGGATAATGTTGATCTCGTATTGTTTATAATTTTTGCTCCTAATGGAGGGTCGAAGTATATAGGGCGTGAATGATCCCTTCCTCCTTCGGCCATCTAAAAATAAAATATATTAGTAATTCCTCTTATTTGCTTGGGAGATAAACTCCCATGGGAAAACCGAGATTGGCTCTCGGGAAAAACAGAAATGTTCCCTTGTTAGGTTCGGGACGTTATTAGTCTGGAGGTAAACCTGGACCTCATACGGTGACCTTAATCTTTTATTGTCTGGAGGTCGGTAATAGATATCGACTTCGGTACCTCCTGGCCAAACCGTTGCCCTCTTACACACTTCTCTTCACCATCCCAATCGAAAAGGTTCTAAATAAATATCGGGTAAGGTAGCCCTGTTTAATCTTGGAGTTCTCATGGACTCCGATAACGTGGTCGATGAACTGTCAGACGCACGCAGCGATTGGGATTGCGATTGAGGAATCTGTTCAGGAGCCAAAGTCTCCTCCGAAAAGCCAGAAGAAGGTGAATGGTGTAACGCCGGTTCCGATACTGATTTTTCAGAAGGTTGCTCAGGCGTTAGAATCTCTTCCGTAAAACTAGACGTTGATTTGTGTTCCGGCGTTAGAATTTCTTCTGTAAAACTGGAAGTTGACTTGTGTAGGTCTGGTTCCACGACTGATTTTTCATGATCAGACGGGGAAGCCTCCCCTGCCGCAGAAGGCGGACTGTTTGTAGATGGATGATTGAGCTGGAAAGCTCGCATATCATGATAGGTATGGAATAGGAGAGAAGGGTCCTCAAAAAGGGCCATGCCCGGTTCGCCATCAGAGTCCGTTGGTTGATGTGAATCATCTGGAATTTCAGGAGGGATCTGTTGATCCGCTGCTTGATCATCTAGAGCAATTGATGTCGACGTATGAGGGACATCTGGAATAGCAGGAATGATCTGTTGATCGACATCCTGACCGTCCTGAGGAGGTGACGGTGAAGTAGAAGATGATGATGATGATGATTCTGATGAAGTTAAACCTTTCACGGGAAAACTATCCAAACTCTGTTGGTCCTTCCTTTTCTTCTTTGGCATTTCCTGCGCCGTATCGTCACATCTATCTTCCTCGCCTTCTAAAAGGTTTTAGATAGAGTAGGTGCACTTCTTTTACTAACTCGGCTTTGTTTTGACTCCGTTATTTTCAATAGAGGCAGATCTGGCCTATATTTTTTGCGAAGCCTGTTATACTCCAAAATGGCTCGTTCATCCGCCTTAATTTTAGTCGGATCGAACTGTAATAGATGGAGTCCGGCTAAAGACGTCACTCTAGATAAAGCGACGTACGCCATGCCGGTTCCGAATAAATTCGGACCTAAATCCATAATGGCGCATTTTAAACTCATGCCTTGGCTTTTGTGTATCGTAATAGCGTACGCCAGGATGACGGGAAACTGGGAGCGCTTAATGTAAATTTTTGCCATGAGCAAAAATTTAACGCTAATTTTCTCAACTAAAAAATCGGAGATATCATTGTCGTTATTCGGTTCGCGATTTACTCTGAGAAAAAGACCAGTAACGTTTCCTTGTTCATCCTTCTTGAATCCAGTTACGAAACCCATCGTACCATTTTCAACGCCTTTTTCAAAACTGATATTCCTTCTGACCATTATTCGGCAGCCAACGCAAAGAAGTAACTTGCTCTCCAAACCGCCCGTCTTATACGGTTCGTTTTCTAGCCTTTGCATCCTCCCGAGAATGTTTTTATTCATTTTTTTCTCACAGTCTGCGAGTCTATCCTGACAAGGAATGCTTTCAACTTTCTCGCCGCTCTTCGCAGCATTTCAAAGTTGAATTTTTCGCACATGGCTAATTTAGGCATCAAACAAATTGGTCGAAAACCTTCATTGGACAGCTTAATGAAAAGCTCCATAGCCACCTCGATATTTTTTCCTCCCTCAACCAATCTAGATTCTAAGGTTGCAACATCAGCTTCGGAAATATTTCCAATTCTAACTCTGCTTAGAATGTCGCCGTAACTTTGGTCGTTGGCTTGTCTAACATTTTGCGTTAGTTCATCGTATTTAGAAACTTCCAAAGATCACTTCCTCCGATGCAATTGAATCTAAGTCTGGCTTCATCGGAAGGGATTTTGATAAACGCGGGATTTCCTTGAACCGGAGGCAATTGGAAAAGGTCTCCCGAAACAAGGATAAAAACAACCAAACGGTTGGTTCATTTCCCAAAATTCGTTCAGCCTCAAGTGAACGTGAGTCAGTAACACCGAAGAGACCATAGAAATTTCATCAATAATTAACAGTTTTAAATTTCCCAAAGTTTCTTTCATAATGCTCATATTGTCAGAACTCAGGGAATGGTATTCGGCGATGCGCCCATGATCTACTGGCAACATTAGTAATCTGTGTAATGTTACGCCATTAACATTCAATGCTGCCAAACCCGTTGTCGCGGCAATTACCACGCTAGCAGGATTTTGAAAGCGTCGCCTTACGGCGTTGGCGAGAGTGTCTATAAGAAACGATTTGCCAGTGCCACCAGGTCCCGACACAAAAAGGCACTTGTTTTCAGATTCTTCTCCCTCTTGGGAGAAGTGATCCATTATGTGATCATAAATTCTCCTTTGATCCGAGTTTAGTAACGCCACATTGTCAACAACAGTCTCGAAATTCATTTCCATGGCAGCTTCCACATCAGCCATCGCTTGTTCGGTTTCGATAACGATTTTCTTCCCTTGCAGTGCATTTTCATCGTCGTCACTTTCAGCCTCCGAAATTATGGTTTCTGGCTCTTTCGCCTTTTTGGAAGCTTTCCGTTTCTTTTCAACTTCTTTGGAAACCGAGAGTTTCTCGTGATATTCTCTCATATCTTTTAACACTGAAAGAGAGTTTTCGAAAGCATCCGCGTAGGTTTCAAACTCGCCCAATAGCTCATTTTCGTCGCGCCACGGTTTGAAGAGGATCAGTAGAGCGTGACAATACTTTTCTTTCTCCTCTATCGGGTCGTGAATGTAGTGCTCTACTATGAAGGGCTTTATTCTCTTTCACATAAAACCCAGATTGTTTTTCAACTGGATTATATTCGCATTTTTCTCGACACCATCAGAGTGCTTCGCATAATCGTAAAACTGACCAAATTCCCGCAAACTAAGATTTTCCAGGCTGTCGGGACGATTCGGATACTTGTCGTCGACGAACCCTTTTTGGCAAGTGTCCTTGCTTTCGGGGTCAGTTCCCTCAAACGTGCGAGTTCCTTGTAACCTTTCAAAACTCTCGATCGGTTTTCTTTCAAGTTTGTGTTTATAAATTTAGTGCTGTCGGATTTATTGTAAAGGTCTTGGCCCAACATAAGATCCATAGCTTCGTATATGCCTACTGAATTAGAAGTCAGTGATTTCAATCTATAGGCAAATAATCTATTGGACAAACTTTCGTGCTAAACTCGGCAAAAGTTTGGTCCATGTCAGCCCGGGTTCCCTTTGTCACGTACGCCGTGACATAGTTTGCCACTATTTCCGATTTGTCAGCGACAAATTGCAAATCCATGTTGGCTTTGGAAGCCAAAAGTAGCGCGGGATTATAATCGATTAAAACTTCGTGCTGTTTTCTCGGCAAGTCGTACAGTCGTTTCTGCACGTTTTTCATTTTACGGTGTCGAGTAACTGATCTAACCGAATTCATAGTGGCAACGTTTGTTAAGTTTCGAGGGAAACCGTAACGACACACTTTTAATCCTTTTTTAGAATTTTTCACCTTCTTATAACAACTGGAGGTGCATTTGTGTGTTTGGAATTTTTTTACCAGCCGGTGCAGTTCCGGACTTACGGATGCGCTTGGCATCGAACACGTGACGTGTTTTTGAACGCAATCCAAAATAGTCTCGGTCGAAGAAGTTCCGATCTTTGGAGCGTCCTTGGCCCACAATAGCATGTGGTAGTGAGGTAAACCTCGTGATTGGTATTCAACCCGCCAAAAATGATGTTCTATCATGCCAAGAACAGGATTTTGCTTACACAAAACAAAGTTGTTTAGCAGCGTACGAACTTTGTTGTGAAAGTGCAAATTGACGCTAAGTGGGTCGAAATTCAACAATTCAGCCACCGTCATCGACTCTACTCCTGGAACGTCTGAATTCACTTTTCTCAAGTGATCGTGCAGTTCCATATCATCGTACTCGGCCGGATTAAAAGTTAAAAGCCAGGTGGGAGGACCAAATTCCCGAATCATCGCTAAAACGTTTCTAAGAACCTTATACCAGTAGTCCTTAGTTTCTCGAATATGACCCAAGAAAGCACTTAAATTACTCTCAAGTTCTTTATCGCCAGATTCAACGCGACTGAGCAAGTTTTCAACCCCAATTTCCATGGGTATTTAACACGAAGAACGTAGTTCAAACTGCTAGAGATCGCTTTCATTTCGCATTCTTGATAAGAATGAAACATATAGGCGTAATCTCGTCTAAAAATTGGACTTTTGTTCAAAAGACGAGATAAACGATACTCTGTTTCAGTTAATTTCCCAAATGGTCTATCATCGTGCTTGCCGTAGCGACCCTTGGGGAACAAATGAACGAAACTAAAGTACTCCAAGTATTAATCGGCGCGGCTTCGACGCGCTTCATTTGGTAAGCGGCCAATAAATCTTTGGGTGGTTGGACGTTCACCGGATGAATAGAGTAGTGACCGTACAGATCATTGGCCTCTCCCTCAGAAAGTTTTCGCAACAAAGCCTCGGGCTGTGTTAAAATTTTTTAGACGTTGCCTGGTGCAAGGCTAGACTGATTTTTATCCTGCTCCTGCATGTTAGAAGGGTTTTGGTCACGTTGGACGTCGTGAGGACCATCCGCTGGTCCTTCTGTTGGAACCGCAGCAGAAGCGCGTGTCACCGCATCAGATCCATCGTTAAGCAACGCAAGTGGATCTGTTACGCTCGGTAATTCATGGGGAGTCAATGAATTTTCATTTCCATCAATATCTTGCGTTCCACAAATATATTGCTCGCTCATTGCCGAAATATCAATGTCTTTACACAAAGGATTAATTTTTTTCAGCACAGTGAACGCATTCAACTTTTTTTCGAGGCAAACAACCTGTTGCCAAACCTTTTTGTCCGTAGTGGGAACGCCATTCACTAGGATATGCAGTTCGAGATTTTTGGGCAATGTCTTGGGAATCATCTTCAAATTACTCTCCACGGGTATTGGAAGATAAATCTGGGAGCACGGCAGTGCTCCCCGCCAAGTCGAGCACTGACATCCTTTTCTCGAAGCAACTCACGGCACTTTTAAGACCACTGTAACTTCGTGATGGGTTTAGGTAAAAGTCTGAAATTTTGCTTGCCGCGAGGACTGTCAATTCTAGCTATAGTTTCCAAATTTCAAGTTCCTACCTATACACTTTTCGAAATATCGAAGGTGAAATCTATCTTATTTTGTCACTCACTCACTCACTCACCGATCATCAAAATTCTAAGGTACTTCTAGGGTAGATAGAAACTTAAAATTCAGGACTTAGTTTTCATTTATTTTATAAAGCACAGAAAAATTTAAACATCCCGATATTTTTATAAAACTGTTCTTTAGTTCTTTATTTTAAAACTAGATGGCGCTTTTCAACAGAAATAGTGTGTGTTCTTGTTGAAAGGACGTAATGGTCGTAACTGATGCTACGTTCTTATATTAGGATATGGCGTACTATCTTTTTTGCTTTGCGCCATCTATCGGATGGTGCAAAGGTTTAGTCCGACTATTTGATTACGGCTGGGCGCGCCTTTTTCCCCCATTTCGCCCCTCTTTTTCCCGTGCGGAATTCGGAAATTTTTAAAAAGTACTCAGATTCACACTAAGGTGGCTCTACAACGTGGAAGAATTTTATTTATTTATGAAATTATTTTCCTCCTCGACCGGGTTTCAATCCAGCACCCTCCACAGAGCTCTCACTCCACGGATTGACGCCTTTACGCTCTCGGCCGTCTAGTCATATTAACAAGCTCGAGTTCTGTTGCTTAAACCTAGCATCGCTCTCTCGTCGGCGGCCGGCGCGTTCCTCTCGCGTCTTGCTTAGTTGGGACAGGGAGGAGGGAACTTTGTACGAGGCAACGAGTCTCGCGTTTCCATGGTAGCGCGCCTATACAACTATACATGCCGAGAATTGAAATCTCTTGGCGGGAAATTCGCGAATGGTAGATAGGCAGTTTAAAACGGGTAGCGCTACAATTATAAAATACGTCGCGTTTTTAGCATTAGAAGGTTTACAAAATTATTTTAGGAATTGTACTCGTCGGAAAGTCTGAAATATAATAAAAACTAAACACATTTTTAAAGTAAGAGATATTTGATTTGTAAACCAAAAGAAATTAATTCCGTAGTCTCTGGAGAGTGTATCAGGGAAACCTCTGTAACTAAGCAAGTTTATGATATTACCATCTCTGTAAGTGTTCGAATTAAATAAATATATATTTATATTGTAAGTTAATTAAATTAACTTGGAAGTGCTTCTAGACAGACACATTTTTGAGGTTAACTATACCTGTACATTTAATTTGGGAATTTAGGTTTAGGGATTAGATAAGCTAAAGTCTAAAAACTTATTAATCAAAAATGTCTTGATTAGAATCAAGACCTAAAAAGTATCGATAAGACTGAGGTTATCACTTGTCTGAAGGATCAGATATTAATTTTTCTTTTTAATTGAAACTTAAATGCATGCTTAAGAAAAAACAACGTTCCATTACCGTTTTCCGTTGAAATAAATTATTTTACTGGTAATCAATTTCAAAAATTTACTTATCTCGGCTTTTCGACCACAATTCCATTCCCCGAAAACATTTTATCATTACATTAATTACTTTTGGGAGAGTACGTGTATGGTTTTGCATTTTAAAAGGTTCCTAAAGACGTTACATCCCCATTCGTGACCGGGACGCTTCGCAGTGGAACATTTTAATTATTCTAAAACCCATGGCGCCGAATTCAATAGGGACAGTAAGATTTTTACTCGCGGTTTTGCAAAATGATGTAATATCAAGTGTACTTTAGTCAACCGTCGTATTGTTCTTTCTCATAGTTCAGGGCATGATCAGTGTTACTGCCCAATTTCTCTCTCTAGTTTCTAACAATGGTTAGAGACTATTTGATATGGCACGGACAACGTTATATACATTTGTAAATTCTAAGTAGCACAAAAGGAAAAAATCCAATTTTTTTATATTTTGGTTTGAATTAAATAAACTCATGATTGTAGTTATAACGCACAGAAAGTCAAGGGAATGGCACCAGTAATGAGCAGCAAAAAGAGAGGAAAGTTTGCTTCAAGTTAGCAAGTTAGCAGAGGGACATGGTAGTGAAAATGGTAATCTAGAATTTTGTTCGTTCAAACCTTAATATATCATGAAAAATGCAAGTGAGGAGGCGGCACTACCAAGAAAGATTGGTTTTGGCAGATAACAGCGAAAAAATTATGTTCTACACACACTGGGACTATGGGAGAGTTTCAAGGCCGAGGTCGCACATGATGAAATTTCAACTCCAGTTTACATCAATTCTCCCTGGTCGTAATTGTAGCAGGTTAAGCTATAGTTTGCTCAGGTCCTGTTAGTCTCGAAAGGGTTATATAGTGCTTGAAACTTTTAAAAGGTTCTTGTCATGGCTAAACAGACCGCTATTACAGTTTTTTATTGTTTTATAGGTTATTTTGACACGTTATCTCCCAAAAGTAATTAATGTAATGATAAAATGTTTTCGGGGAATGGAATTGTGGTCGAAAAGCCGAGATAAGTAAATTTTTGAAATTGATTACCAGTAAAATAATTTATTTCAACGGAAAACGGTAATGGAACGTTGTTTTTTCTTAAGCATGCATTTAAGTTTCAATTAAAAAGAAAAATTAATATCTGATCCTTCAGACAAGTGATAACCTCAGTCTTATCGATACTTTTTAGGTCTTGATTCTAATCAAAACATTTTTGATTAACATCTGTTCCTTCAGTCTTCATTTTAATTGAGAATGTTAAGAAACTGTTTAACATTTTCAAAATCTGCACTAAGCAGAAACATATATAAAGGGGACCATAAATTTAGCTCAATCAGACATTTATTTTAATGATACTTAAAAAAACGTAAATCAATAAAAGTTAGTATTCTTATTGTAATTAACATAATACATTTTTTTACCCCAGAAATAGGACCAAATGGAAAATTTTACAAAATTTTTAAAAATGCTGATTTATGTCCGTTTAACATTTAGCTCAAAATTGTCATAAGGCCAATATGAAATTCGGATATCCTTAAAACTTCACAAAGACGATCCGAGATTGTCAATTTCAAACTTTTAAGTAGCAAAAGTACCTACAAGCACCCAGAGCAAGTACCTACAAGCACCTGGAGCAAGTACCTACAAGCACCTGGAGCAAGTACCTACAAGCACCCGGGGCAAGTACCTACAAGCACCCGGGGCAAGTACCTACAAGCACCCACAAGCACACACAAGTACCTACAAGCACCCACAAGTACCTACAAGCACCCACTAGTACCTACAAGCACCCACTAGTACCTACAAGCACCCACTAGTACCTACAAGCACCTACAAGCACCCACAAGTACCTACAAGCACCCACAAGTACCTACAAGCACCCACAAGTACCTACAAGCACCCACAAGTACCTACAAGCACCCACAAGCATCCACAAGTACCTACAAGCACCCACAAGTACCCACAAGCAACCACAAGTACCCACAAGCAACCACAAGTACCCACAAGTACCTACAAGCACCCACAAGTACCCACAAGCACCCACAAGTACCCACAAGCACCCACAAGCACCCACAAGTACCTACAAGCACCCACAAGTACCCACAAGTACCTACAAGCACCCACAAGTACCTACAAGCACCTACAAACACCTACAAGCACCCACAAGCACCCACAAGTACCCACAAGCACCTACAAGCACCCACAAGCACCCACAAGTACCTACAAGCACCCACAAGTATCACAAGCACCTAAAAGCACCTACAAGCACCCACAAGCACCCACAAGTACCCACAAGCACCTACAAGCACCCACAAGCACCCACAAGTATCACAAGCACCTAAAAGCACCTACAAGCACCCACAAGTACCTAGAAGCACCCACAAGTACCTACAAGCACCCACAAGTATCACAAGCACCGAAAAGCACCTAAAAGCACCCACAAGTACCCACAAGCACCTACAAGCACCCACAAGCACCTACAAGCACCCACAAGCACCCACAAGTACCTACAAGCACCCACAAGTACCTACAAGCACCCACAAGTACCTACAAGCACCTACAAACACCTACAAGCACCCACAAGCACCCACAAGCACCTACAAGCACCCACAAGCACCCACAAGTACCTACAAGCACCCACAAGTATCACAAGCACCTAAAAGCACCTACAAGCACCCACAAGCACCCACAAGTACCCTCAAGCACCTACAAGCACCCACAAGCACCCACAAGTATCACAAGCACCTAAAAGCACCTACAAGCACCCACAAGCACCCACAAGTACCTAGAAGCACCCACAAGTACCTACAAGCACCCACAAGTATCACAAGCACCTAAAAGCACCTACAAGCACCCACAAGCACCCACAAGCACCTACAAGCACCCACAAGTACCTACAAGCACCCACAAGTATCACAAGCACCTAAAAGCATCCACAAGCACCTAAAAGCACCTACAAGCACCCACAAGCACCTACAAGCACCCACAAGTACCTACAAGCACCCACAAGCACCTACAAGCACCTACAAGCACCCACAAGCACCCACAAGCACCCACAAGCACCCACAAGCACCCACAAGTACCTACAAGCACGCACAATTACCTACAAGCACGCACAATTACCTACAAGCAGGCACAATTACCTACAAGCAGGCACAAGTACCTACAAGCACGCACAAGTACCTACAAGCACCCACAAGTACCTACAAGCACCCACAAGTACCTACAAGCACCCACAAGTACCTACAAGCACCCACAAGTACCTACAAGCACCCACAAGTACCTACAAGCACCCACAAGTACCTACAAGCACGCACAAGTACCTACAAGCACGCACAAGTACCTACAAGCACGCACAAGTACCTACAAGCACCCACAAGTACCTACAAGCACCCACAAGTACCTACAAGCACCCACAAGAGTAGTGTAACCCCCCACTTCGTACCTCCGTAGGTGTAGAATGTAGGTGTAGAATGTAGGTCAAGGTCACCAGTGTAGGTCAATGACCTATGACGTAATGAGTGACGTAATCAACGCCCCCTCGCCGCCGGGGAAGCCCCTTCGCGGGGAAACCCGCGCGCCCCCTCGCGGGAAAATACCGCGCGCCGCCTCGCGGGAAAACCGCGAAATTTGAAAACCGCGCGCAAACTCGCGGTGAGTCTGCGCATGCGTATGACGGTCTCTTCAACTGTATCTGTGACGTCATTGGCGAGAAAACACCGTGCGCCGTCTATTGGGAAACTCCTCTCTTCTACAACTGTATCTGTGACGTCATTGATAAGAGAGAGATAGCTTTAAACGTACATTGACAAGGGTTAAATCTTCTACAACTGTATCTGTGACGTCATTAATAAGAGACGAGAATGGATAGCTTGAAACGTACATTGACAAGGGTTAAATCTTCTACAATTGTGACGTCATTGATAAGAGACGAAGATGAATGGATAGCTTTAAACGTACATTGACAAGGGTTAAATAGAAAATCTTTCTTTGAGAAAGTGTAATTATGGAAAATAAGTTAAGCCGAGTGTATTATAACAGTGAAAGTCCTCTCAGTTACGGTAGCGCAAAGAAATTGAAACAAGGAGTGAAAAATGTTTCGAAGAAAAAAATTAAGACTTGGCTTCAGTCTCAGCCAACATATACCATTCACAAAGCAAGGAGGATATACTTTCCAAGAAATCGTACTTACGTTACAACAGTCAGTGAAGTATTTCAGTGCGACTTGATCGATCTACAAAATCTTAAGAAAATAATAAAGGGTTTCAATATATTCTAACTATTATTGATATCCTCTCAAAATATGCTTGGAGTCTTCCTTTGAAAAATAAAACTAGTAAAGAGGTTTTGAAAGCTTTACGGAGAGTTATTAAAGAAAGCCGTTACGAATTAATGTTGATCAAGGTAGTGAATTTTTATCAAAATTGTTTAAAGATTATTTAAGAAAAGAGGGAATAAGTTTTTATACTAGTGTAGGTGCAACTAAATGCGGAGTAATTGAAAGGTTTAATAGAACTTTAAAGGATAAAATCTTCAAGTTGTTAACTAGAACGAAGAAACTAAATTACATTGATGCCTTACCAAAAATAATGAAATTCTACAATGCAACTGTACATTCAAGTACTGGTTTCGCTCTTATTGATGTCAATGAGAAGAAATTCCACCACAGAATTTGTATTAGTCTTAGACGTCGATATGATGCCCAACGATAACCTCCACGAAATGTTCCTGGAGTATGCCTGAGAAAATAGGCTCTTTCTCGAATCTCGAAAAGATGATAAAACTGTTTACGTTGTACCCGCATTCGAAATGAAAGAAATAGCCCAAATACCCAAGGATAAAACGGACAACGTTTGGAAATGATGGGCGCCCACCTCTTTTACATTGAGCTTTGTTGGAAATGTCAGAAACATATTGACTACGAAGCCTGGTATAGAGAACCAATGACTAATAAGTTAGCTGTCATTTTTGAAGTCTTGTGGAGAGATCCTTGGGAGCCTTCTTCTTCAGCAGAAATTCAGCGCCTTATCATGATGAAAGGTTTAGACAATATGACTTTAATTTAAAAGTCAAGTAAGACCAAGATACCACCGTGTGTAGAAAGAAGAAACCATCGATAATTAACCCATTGATTAATATCTTTGCAGGTAACGCTTTTGTCATCCATAAGGGCCTGAAAATGGCCAACTCATTCCATAAAGAACAGGATACCGATCAAGAAAAGAACCGTATCTTATTTCGACAGTTTAAAACTGAACTATAGGAAAAATATCCAGACTGATCCAGGAGGTGTTACTGATCTCGAAGCTTCCATTTACATGAAAAATATAAAACGTACAAAAAAGATGTAATTTATCAGGTTAGTTTTAAAGAGTAAGTAAAAAGAAAATCAAATCTACCTTACATTGTGTATAAAAACAATGGTCCCGGAAGCTTTGGAACAGATTTTGGCTGTTATGAAAAAACTGTCTCCATTGAGGAACTCTATTTAGATAATATAGGAGTTAAATGGTGTATATTCGTACAAGTTATTCTTATAATGACGTTATTTAATGTAAAGATTTGTATTTTAAAATAGGGATTTTGCTCATAAACTTGCATTGGTTTTGATAAGTAATCCAAATGTACCTTTTCATACTTTGGACCTATCAAATAACCTAAAAGAAGATAAAGGTAATATATTTTCTAACGAAAAAAGAAATATCAAAGACAAATAAATAACAACAACAGCTCTTCATTGTATTTCTTAATGAAATATCTCTTGTCAATTAATTGTAAAGAAAAACAGAAAATAAATGTTACCAATAAACATTGTGGTGAACTTTTTATTAGGATATTATTTCTGCATTTTTCATAATAGCGCTGAACTGCCTATCTGTACGAGGTTGAATTCAGGGTTCGTACAAACCTGGGAAACTGGGAAAACTAAGGCAAATAAATAACTTTCAAAAATTCAGTGTTTGTTCTTCTTGGCGGTCTAGTGTAAACATGTTTTACTGTGCTTTGGTGTGTTTTATTGTTGTGGTACAGTGTAGTTTTAGAGTGTTTTATTGTACTTTTATTGTGTTTTATTGTAGTTTTATTGTGTTTTACTGTGTTTTATTGTAGTTTTATTGTAATTTTAGTGTATTCTATTGTGTTTTACTGTGTTTTATTGTAGTTTTATTGTACTTTTAGTGTATTTTATTGTGTTTTACTGTATTTTATTGTAGTTTTATTGTACTTTTAGTGTATTTTATTGTGTTTTATTGTACCTTAGTGTATTTTAATATGGTATAGTGTAGTTTTAGAGTGTTTTATTGTACTTTTATTGTACTTTTAGTTTGTTTCACTGTGTTTTGGTTTGGTTTTATTGCGTTTTACTGTGTTTTGGTGTGTTTTTATTGTGGTTTTAGTGTGTTTTGGTGTGTTTTTATTGTAGTTTTAGTGTATTTCAGTGTATTTTGTTGTAATTTAAGTTATTTGTCATAAATTCACAAAGTTTCTGTAAGACTCAATATCATATTGATCATAATAATACGTGGAACAAAGTATTTAGTTTATTATTAGTTTATTTAGTTTATTATTAGTTTATTATTATTATTAGTTTATTTAGTTTATTATTATTATTAGTTTATTATTAGTTTATTTAGTTTATTATTATTAGTTTATTATTATTAGTTTACTTAGTTTATTATTATTTATATATATTGTGCCTTTATAACATTAAAGTAAAACGAAATAAATTTCCTTACCTACATCCAAAATATCACTCCAAAATTATTATGATATTTTTCGTTTGAATCAACTAACCATTCCACGAACATCTGTCACGACAAAACGGAAACAGTAGGTGTACCATTTTTGAACGCTTTTCTCCCAATACCAGTTCAGTATAAATCTCTTCAACTAGAAAGTGTATTTTATTGTACTTTAAGTGTATTTTATTATGGTATAGTGTACTTTTAGTGTATTTTATTATGGTATAGTATACTTTTAGTGTGTTTTATTGTACTTTTAGTGTAGTTTTATAGTGTTTTACTGTATTTTATTGTAGTTTTATTGTACTTTTAGTGTATTTTATTGTGTTTTACTGTATTTTATTCTGGTTTATTGTAATTTTGGTGTATTCTATTGTGTTTTATTGTAGTTTTATTGTACTTTTAGTGTATTTTATTGTGTTTTACTGTATTTTATTGTAGTTTTATTGTACTTTTAGTGTATTTTATTGTGTTTTATTGTACCTTAGTGTATTTTAATATGGTATAGTGTAGTTTTAGAGTGTTTTATTGTACTTTTATTGTACTTTTAGTTTGTTTCACTGTGTTTTGGTTTGGTTTTATTGCGTTTTACTGTGTTTTGGTGTGTTTTTATTGTGGTTTTAGTGTGTTTTGGTGTGTTTTTATTGTAGTTTTAGTGTATTTCAGTGTATTTTGTTGTAATTTAAGTTATTTGTCATAAATTCACAAAGTTTCTGTAAGACTCAATATCATATTGATCATAATAATACGTGGAACAAAGTATTTAGTTTATTATTAGTTTATTTAGTTTATTATTAGTTTATTATTATTATTAGTTTATTTAGTTTATTATTATTATTAGTTAATTATTAGTTTATTTAGTTTATTATTATTATTTATTATTAGTTTATTTAGTTTATTATTATTATTAGTTTATTATTATTATTAGTTTATTATTATTATTAGTTTACTTAGTTTATTATTATTATTTATATATATTGTGCCTTTATAATATTAAAGTAAAACGAAATAAATTTCCTTACCTACATCCAAAATATCACTCCAAAATTATTATTATATTTTTCGTTTGAATCAACTAACCATTCCACGAACATCTGTCACGACAAAACGGAAACAGTAGGTGTACCATTTTTGAACGCTTTTCTCCCAATACCAGTTCAGTATAAATCTCTTCAACTAGAAAGTGTATTTTATTGTACTTTAAGTGTATTTTATTATGGTATAGTGTACTTTTAGTGTATTTTATTATGGTATAGTATACTTTTAGTGTGTTTTATTGTACTTTTAGTGTATTTTATTGTGTTTTACTGTATTTTATTGTAGTTTTATTGTACTTTTAGTGTATTTTATTGTGTTTTACTGTGTTTTATTGTAGTTTTATTGTACTTTTAGTGTATTTTATTGTGTTTTACTGTATTTTATTGTAGTTTTATTGTACTTTTAGTGTGTTTTATTGTAGTTTTGTTGTGGTATAGTGTAGCTTTAGAGTGTTTTATTGTACTTTTATTGTGTTTTATTGTAGTTTTATTGTACCCTAGTGTATTTTTATTGTGTTTTACTGTGTTTTATTGTAGTTTTATTGTACTTTTAGTGTATTTTATTGTGTTTTACTGTATTTTATTGTAGTTTTATTGTACTTTTAGTGTATTTTATTGTACTTTTAGTGTATTTTATTGTGTTTTACTGTATTTTATTGTAGTTTTATTGTACCTTAGTGTACTTTTAGTGTGTTTTATTGTACTTTTAGTGTATTTTAGGTTTTCGTGACACCTTAAGCAATATGGTTTTTTGTTGGGGCACGCAAAAACATTTTCTAATTTAAAATAGTCTTTTACAACGTGATTACCGTGACGCCAATCGGGAATATTGTGCGGTAATTGTGAGGGGCGCGTCATAACATAATTGTACTGAAGAAATGAAAGTTTATAATGCGCTTTAACTCGAGTGTCGAAAACATCTTGCGCCGAAAGATAGTTTAAAATGTTTGAATCGAGATACTCACCGGTTGTAGCGAGTGATTCTTCGAGTTCAGTAGCGATATGACTGGGTAAACAACCCGAATAAAGATCATGCCGAGAAGCGAGTTCATACTCGTATAGTATATTAAAAGTTTTGCTCGACGCTACTTTAGCCAAGGTATACAGACAAGGTATATTCGACAAAGACATGACTATTGTTATGGCGGGGAGAATTTAATAGTTTGTAGATCTGAATACAGTGAATTATTGCTATTAGTGAAGTTGGTTATCCAGCAGATATACTTTTCGTCACAACCGAATATAACCTCAAGTATCATTGGTTCGCTCGTTAACGTATCTGCCTTTAAACTCGTTGTTCTATGTATCACGAGTTCGAATACCCTTAGCGAGAGTCCTTAACAAGCGAACCAAGGTTACTTTTGTAAAGGATATATTTTTATAATAAACAGTTGTTTTCATAAAGCGAAAACAAGGTTGGTTGACGTCAAAGATAATTGGAAATATATTTTACTCTCTTATAACAGTTGCTTTTATAAAGCAAAGACAAGGTTGGTTGACGTCAAAGATAACTCGAAATATACGTATAGAAAATATATTTTGCTCTCTTATAAGTAACAGTTGCTTTTATAAAGTAAAGACAAGGTTAGTTGATGTCAAATATAATTCGACGTATGACGTCAAGGTTAGCCATGATAAAAATTTATTTTGCTCCTTTATAACTTACAGTTGTTGGTTATAGACTTCGTTCCATAAAATACTATCAAACTAGCTAGGACCCAAGGATTCGTTATACCTAAAGGTGAATAATATAGCGCCTATACCGTGTTATATTTTGCTTCGTTATAATTAACAGGTGTTTTAATAAAGCGAAAACAAGGTTGGCGTCAAAGGTAATTCGAAATATACGTATGACGTCAAGGTTATAATATATTTTCCTCCGTATAACTAGCAGCTGTTTTTGTAAAACGGAAACAAGATTTTTTTACATCTATGTTAGTTCAAAATGTACTTATTTTAACGTGATACGTAGACCGCTTTAGATCTAGTATATAACCCAGCAAGTCGCGGCGTACAATCACTTGAGGCAATATCTCTCGACCATAAACTAAATTCTCTCGATGCCTTTAGACATGGTAAGATTTTTTTTTTCCACGTTTTTAAAAACTGCATGTCCAAATGTATCATTATTGTCTTTAGACGGCAAATCAAACGTGGGAAACTATCGAAATTAAATTTAACGAGAGCGATAATATCGGTGTAAAATTAGTTAAATTAAACAATAAATTATATATAGACATTAGAAGATACGCTTTTAAAAAACCCCTTATATATGGAATATGTATTTCGATAGACGTGATAGAAGAAGTTAAAAAAAATTTAAGCAAACCATGCGGTATCATAAAACAGACCCTATGTTTCCCGGGAATGTTGGAACTGGAAAATTTTAAAGATACGGGCTATTTATTAACAAAATATAGGGGGGAAATGCGCGAAAAAAAATTAAATTTAAAGTTTGATGAGGTACCAGAAGTTGTCAGTCTTATAGACAAAGTTTTAAAGAAAATGCCTGTAACTGTATAAGAAATTTGAAAATGTACGCAATAAAGAATTTTTAAAACGTATTTTTAGAAAATTAATACTTTTTTATTTTAGAACTTGTAGTGTATATTATTTTAGATATTTTAGTTTGTTTCCTAGGTCTACGTCAAGAGTTTTATTTCGAGTCGCGCCTAAGATCAAATAGAAAACATGTCATCATCCGAAGAAGAGCCTTTGGATCTTTCCTATTTTAATCCTAAAAGGTTTTACGAATTATCAAAAGTTAACCAAACTGTCTCTCGAAAGTTCAACTGTTTAGCCTCTGAATATAAAATTATTTTTAAAGACCTTCATATGCTCAAATTGACAGAAGTATATGAACAATTGATAAAAATCTTTCAATCCATTATAGAGACAATTTTAGAATCTTCTCCAGGTTACAATAGCGTTAGATTTTGTGTTAGGTCTGACTTATTGGAAAATGCTATAAATTTAAATTTTATGGCCCTAAATGAGTTAACGGCGGAAAGACTAATGACTGCCATTAGTCAAGTAAGTCAAAGCCGGCGAAATTTTTTTCTCGAGGGTGATGTCAGGCTCGATGCTATATTTTTAAACGTTAATGTACCAATATCAGGTCGTCGATCTGTTAAAAATAGATCGATGATAGCTCTCGACAAATATATTCAGAAAGGAAGGACATTTTTGCCTATAATAAACGATGATGAACTATGCGTATCAAGAGCAATCGTTTGCGGTATGATGGTTGCTGATTTAACATATTTAAAGAAACAAAAGCTTAGTACTTTGACTTTTGATTTTAATCGTTATAGACGTATACAACTAGGTCATAGACCTTTGCAAAAAGAAGAAGCGTTAAAGCTTCATGCCAAGGCTAATGTGCCTATTGGTCCCGTTAGTTTAGACAAAATTTCAATGTTTCAAAAAGTATTGCAACCCGAGTACCAAATAGTTATTTTCAGTGCTAATGATAATTTCAAAAAGGTTTATCAAGGTGAAATGTTTTCGGAGAAAAAAATTTTTTTATTACAAATAGATCAACACATGCACGTCATTAAAAGTTTAGCCAGTATGTTTGGGGCCAAGTCGTATTGCAACACGTGTTTAACAACGTTTACTAAATTTAATGACGCAAAAAAACACAAATGTTGTAATCAAAAAATCAAATGTTGGCGTTGTTACTCTGAGACCTTTCACGAAGACCCTCAGATTGAAATATCTCGCTGCCAAAACTGTAATAGATACTTTAAAGGGCCTGAATGTTTCCAATTTCACATAGAAAATGGCACTTGTTTAAAAATTAAACGGTGCTTAAAATGTTGCAAAGAAATTCGCGATGACAAACATAAATGTCTTACAACTTGTTCTAGATGTAAAATTGAGCACCCTCCCAAAATGTGTTACGTTCAACCCCTTGATGATACTTTTAAAGAAACTAGATTTTGTTATTTTGACTGTGAAACTATTGATATGAACTCTAAACATACCCCGGTTCTATTAGTTTCGGCCATGCAAATTAATGATACCGAATACGATTATCAAATTTTTAGAGGTTTTGATTGTGTTGATAAGTTTATGAAATATCTGACCCAAACAGAAGATGAGACATCTTATACAAGGAACAATAAACGAATAAAAATAAGTAAACCTAAATTTGAAAATTTGACTATAGTGGCCCACAATTTTAAAGGTTTTGATTCGTATTTTATATTAAATTGGTTAATTAATAACCATGTAAAACCAGACGTCATATTCGACGGCTCTAAAATTCTAGCTCTCTTTATTAAAAGTCAAAATTTTAGGTTTATTTGTAGTTATTCATTCGTGGCGCTTCCTTTGAGAGCCTTTACAGAAACTTTTCAATTGGGTAGTTACAAAAAACAGTTTTTTCCTTATATTTTCTTAAAAGAGGACACTTTAAACTATGAAGGTCCGTTACCTGAAAAAGCCGTATTTCAACCTGAATTTATGAATGAAAAGGACCGACAGGCCTTTGATTTATGGTACAGTGAAAAAGGTAAAAAATCCACGTACAAAATAATGACCGAATTAGAGGAATACGCTGTACAAGATGTGGTAGTTTTACAAAAAGGAATTACAAAATTTAGAGAACTTTACAAAAAGGCATCGGGTCTAGATCCTCTTAATTGCGGAGCTATTACAATATCGGGGGCCTGTACTAACGTGTTTTTACACAAATATTTAGAAAAAAATACATTGGGTGTAGTACCTAGTCCGGGTTATCGTGGATCATTCAACCAAAGTAGTAAAGCTATCAAGTGGTTGACTTGGGTTAGTAAAGAAATGAAGGTAGAAATACAGACAGCCCTATCTCCTGAAGGAGAAAAAAGAATTGGACCTTATTTAGTTGATGGTTACTCAAAGGATCCTGAAATTATCCTAGAGTTTAATGGTTGCGCGTATCACGGTTGTCCGAAATGTTTAAAAGGTAGTGAATGGAACAGTTTAGTAAATGATACAAATAAAAACTGTTACGAAAAGGGCCTGGATAGAATAGAATTTATAAAAAAGTTACACCCCAATGCAAAGTATATAATAATGTGGGAATGCGAGTTTGAAAATTTGTTAAAGACAAATATCGCTTGTAGTACCTTTTGCGAAACTGTAGAGGTGCCTTCACCAATATTAGCCAGGTCGGCTTTATACGGTGGAAGGACAGAAGTCTTCAAATTATATCATAAACCGGATGAAGCAAAAAACGAAAAAATTTATTATTACGACCTCATGTCACTCTATCCCGCTGTCAATAAATACGGAATCTACCCAAAAGGACATCCCAAAATTTTAAATAGTAACTTTAACTATGAAAAAAATGCCTATTTTGGTATAATATCGTGTGAACTCTTGCCCCCGACTGATCTATATATCCCAGTTTTACCATATAGGTTTAATGGAAAATTGTTTTTCCCCCTGTGTAAGTCATGTGCCCTTGAATCAAATAATGAAGCGTGTCAACATTCTGACAAGGAACGAATTATTTCGGGTATTTGGCCCTCGCCTGAAATTTACAAAGCCGTAGAAATGGGTTATAAAATTATAAAAATATACGAAGTACATCATTTCGACGAGACATTTCAGTATGAAAAACATGTTAACGATGGACTATTTGGAGGTTATGTTAACAATTTTTTGAAGATAAAACAAGCTAATTCCGGCTATCCGTCTTCCGTTAAAACTGCCGAGCAAAAACAAAAATATATTGAATCGATTTATGAATCTGAAGGTATTAGTGTCGAGATGGATGAAGTAGTCCATAACCCCGCGCTGAGAGCTATTTCAAAGATTTGTCTCAACAGTCTTTGGGGTCGTTTTGGTATGAATACAAACAAAACCAAAACACTAATTGTTAACGAGTACACAGAACTTGTACGTATCTTATCTGATGACACAAAGGAATTGGTAGATTTAAGACCAATTAATGAAGAAATGTGCTTATTATCGTACAAAAACAAAGATGAATTTGCACCAACATATTTCAAAGGAAATCCGTATGTGGCTTGTTTCGTTTCGTGTTACGGAAGATTAACCTTATTCGAGACCTTGCATAAATTGGGTAAAAGAGCATTATACACAGATACGGATAGCGTTTTATTTGTGGCGGGGGAAAACGATTTTAAACCCCCCACGGGTAACAATTTAGGATGTTGGGTTAACGAACTAGGGGACGCTACAATTACAGAGTTTGTTTCAAATGGGCCCAAGAGTTACGGTTACAGAACCACGGACGGTCAATCTGTCGTGAAGGTTAAAGGAATTTGCCTTAATCGTGTTAATGAGAAAATTATAAACTTTGAAGCTATAGTGGACTCTATAAAAAATAAATCCAAACGTCTAAAAGTGGACGTTCCTTTCAACGTCATTCGAAATAAAACGTCGATCACTCTTTTAAGTCGAAAACTAGAAAAAAGCTTTGGATTTACGTTTAACAAACGTGCAATTAAAGGTTGGGACACTTTGCCATTTGGTTTTAAAGCGGACCCATGAAAAGTATTTTAGAACTTTGTGTAAAAGAAAAAAATTAGTAATTTTATCTTGTGTAAATAACAAATCAAATAATCATAATAATTAATAATGTATAGTCTAAAATTAATAAAATAGATTAATGTAAAAATAATATATGTAAATAAGATAACAGCTTAAAAAACCTCTGCTGTTCTAAGATAAAAAACGGACACGTGACGTATGGGGTCCCGCGTCTCTTGTTAGTGAGTCTCTCAAAAAATCACTCTCGAAATTACCTCCAACGCGAGAAGTTCATTTAATTTTAACCTTGCTAAAATAAACTATTTCTTGCAAATAAAGTCTCAAAGTTTATTCATTTACAAAATAACCAACAAAAGTATATTAAGACTAGTTAATTTTCAGTCGGTTAATTAGTTCTTTTAGATAATATTAGTTCTCCCAATAACCTAAACACCAACAATTCTTATCAATGACGTCACAGATACAGTTGAAGAGACCGTCATACGCATGCGCAGACTCACCCCGAGTTTGCGCGCGGTTTTCAAATTTCGCGGTTTTCCCGCGAGGCGGCGCGCGGTATTTTCCCGCGAGGGGGCGCGCGGGTTTCCCCGCGAAGGGGCTTCCCCGGCGGCGAGGGGGCGTTGATTACGTCACTCATTACGTCATAGGTCATTGACCTACACTGGTGACCTTGACCTACATTCTACACCTACATTCTACACCTACGGAGGTACGAAGTGGGGGGTTACACTACTCACAAGTACCTACAAGTACCCACAAGTACCTACAAGCACCCACAAGTACCTACAAGTACCCACAAGTACCTACAAGCACCCACAAGTACCCACAAGCACCCACAAGCACCCACAAGTACCCACAAGCACCCACAAGTACCTACAAGCACCCACAAGTACCTACAAGCACCCACAAGCACCCTTAAGTACCCACAAGCACCCACAAGTACCTACAAGCACCCACAAGTACCCACAAGCACCCACAAGTGCCCACAAGCACCCACAAGTGCCCACAAGCACCCACAAGCACCAATAAGCACCCACAAGTACCCACAAGCACCCACAAGTACCTACATGCACCCACAAGTACCTACAAGCACTTACAAGTACCTACAAGCACCCACTAGTACCTACAAGCACCCACTAGTACCTACAAGCACCCACTAGTACCTACAAGCACCCACTAGTACCTACAAGCACCCACTAGTACCTACAAGCACCTACAAGCACCCACAAGTACCTACTAGCACCCACAAGTACCTACAAGCACCCACAAGTACCTACAAGCACCCACAAGTACCTACAAGCACCCACAAGTACCTACAAGCACCCACAAGTACCTACAAGCACCCACAAGTACCTACAAGCACCCACAAGTACCTACAAGCACCCACAAGTACCTACAAGTACCCACAAGTACCTACAAGTACCCACAAGTACCTACAACCACCCACAAGTACCTACAAGTACCCACAAGTACCAAAGGCAGTTGGTTACATAATTTATCAGTGTGGGGGACCTTATCCAACTTAACTTGTTAGCTCACACAAAGCTAGGTCCCCTTGTTTTTCAACCACCACGAAATATCAACCAAATAGCTTTAAAAGTGCTAACATCATAAACTGACTCTTTACACTGCTTAAATATCGCAAATTGGAATGGTTTTGAAAATTTAAATTTAAACATACTTAGACTTAATTATAGTCAATGAAAATTGCTTAGCGGAATGTTAGGTGTTGTACCTTCCATTTAAAACCGTTTTCAAGTCTAACAAACGTATAGTTTTTCTAAAATCGAATTAACCGGAATGTTTTTTTCTTAAAATTTCCCATGTTATTTCTATGGGAAAAATTCCTGTTTTTCATCGAAAGGTGTGATTAATTTTATGGAAATGAAAACCACCCTTAGCAACTTTATTTTTTATAAAATTAACTAATTAATGGATCTCTTTGAAATTTTAACCACATATTGTGGGCCAGAATTGCAGTTCTGTGGAATTTTTTCAAAACAGTTAATGCAATACAAAAAAATCTACATCCAAACAAAAAACCCTCCTTATACATTACGAGCAGTATGAAGTCATATCTAAGAGAGCTACCGCTCTCTCAGAATTTTTTCTCTTTAAGCGCGTTACAATTTTGGACAAACAAAAATGATAATTTGATGTTTAATTTTAAGTATTGGCATTCGCAATGAAATCTTTCTATTAACGTTTGATTACTCAAATAATCCTAATAATAAATTTTACGAAGCACAAGCACTTTCTAAGGTTCTTTTCACTTTTCAGTAACAAATTTTGACAATGAAAAATTATCATTTCAAGTTTAAATTTGCCTAAAAACGATAATGATAACTTATTTAATTAACTCTCAATTGGGTTCTTTCAGTTACATATTTGCCAAAGACAAAATATCGTTTCAAGTTTAAATTTACCTATAAACGTTAATGATAATTTTTTTTAATAAACTCTTAATTTTAACTAATAAGAGTAATCAATTACTAATCATCACTTATGATCACTAACTTTAAGAAAAAAAGTTCAATATTATGTCTGAAATATAATAAAAACTAAACACATTTTTAAAGTAAGAGATATTTGATTTGTAAACCAAAAGAAATTAATACCGTAGTCTCTGGAGAGTGTATCACGGAAACCTCTGTAACTAAGCATCAAAATAAGCATTGTTAACATGATAATTCAAAACCTAATACTACAACTTCACATTAAGTAATGAGTTTAGAAATAAATGTACATGTTTCTCTCACAAGAAGGAAAACCATTACCTAGACATCAAGAAACAATATCAATATCATCATCCCACTCGTAAACGCAACAGTTATGAACCAAATTTCGAAATTTGCAAAAAATTATCTTCGAAATCACTTCCTTGCAGATTGCAGACGCTTTTCTATGCCTAGCAGCCTACCGGCGTTTCCCTATTGTAGCGTCATCTACGTACACTACTATTTTAGCAATTTGGAAGAAATAATTATTCATTGTTAACTATCTATTAAATTTAGTTTTTTAATTGTAAATTTTATGTATGAACAAAACAGTTTAAAATTACTTTGGCATATGTATTAAAATTAGGCCGATATGATGGCGCTAAATAGAGCCTAGATCTGACTTAGATAACCAGCCTTCATTCCGACTCTCAGAGTATTCCACCCCCATTTTTGCTTATAACTACTCCCCCAGTTCAAAGAATTCGATTTACATGTATAAGCGCGACTTTTGAAGAAAATTCGAAGGAACCGAAAAAGTTTTATGGGAGGAGGTAGGTATTTTTGCCAGATCCTTCCTTTGACCTATTGATTCCAATGACCTTAAATTGTAGTGAGACGTGTGTTTCAATGTGTTTTATTATACTAAGAAAGATTAAAGCTTTTTTGTGTAAAAATTATTTCCAAAACCAAACTGATGATATCTTCGGATCTACTGATCCAAATGTCCTGAAATTTTACCCTGAGGTGTGTTACAATCTATTCTATTATATTAAATAGGATAAATATTTGAATAAAAATGAATTTCTAATGTAAAAACTGTAAATTCAGTATTTCTAATGTAAAAATTGTAAATTCAGTATTTAATCCACAATTCAGTACTTACAACCATTTTCCAAGAAAGAAACCCATCCCCATCCTTGTCCAAAACAGGCCTTTTAGAGAGTAATAGATTATAAAACCAAGACCTCTTGAACCAATATTCTTAGATTTGTAAACGTGCAGAGGGGCTGGTCTCGCGAAACCTGATCAGTTGAATAACACATATAATGAGAACGTTCTGCGTTCGTTACCAAATGATACTGATAAAAAATTATTGCATTAAAATATAAGGTCTACCTCGCAAGAAGCTTCAGAATGTCATCGAAAAAGTAGAGTACCGCTGCGAGGAAGCTTTTTTCTTCTTGGACCTCCTTGACAACTAAGTATAATTTAAAACTATATCTCAAGTAAATCCTGGTTTTTTTACCAACAGTAACTGATATTGTGATACTTTTCCCCCACCCTTTCAGTTAGTTTCTTAATCATGATTTTTCTACTCTTCATTGTTTTTGAAAATATGTAATATTTCCAATAAATACAGTTTTGTACTAAAATTGCGTTTACATAGTAACGTTTACTTGGTAGAAACACAAGGGCTCTTCTAAACTTTCCCATTTAGATGTGTTGTAAGCTTTATGGCGTGTAATTTGGTTTAGTTACAGGATTTTTAGTGCCATGTGTAAGCGATATGTTTAATCTTGGAAAGGGCCTGAAAGTAGTAAATTTATCATTTTGACAAAGCTAATTAATTTGAAAGTTTTTAACCATTTTTAGATATAATAGATAGTAGCACATCTCTCATTAAAGTTTCATTACATTTGGACCATTAGACCTAAATATATTGTGGATTGAATACTGAATTTACAATTTTGGCATTGCATATTATTTATCAACAAGTGGAAAAAAATGATACTTGAACTTCATATGATATTATTTGTGTTTTTGCTTTTGCGCTTCGAGTTGCAAAACTATTGGCCTGACCCTTGCTGGCAGGCCTTTCCGCCCTTTTTCGCACGCGGAATTAGATTTAAATTTATTAATAGCATTTAGAACCATACTTATGTGGCTTTGCAACGTCAACGTATTTTATTTATTTAAGAAACTATTAAGATTAGTCATGGTAAGTAATTGACTACTCTTATTATAAGTTAAAATCAACAGATAATTAAATAAATTATTAAGAACGCTTACAGGCAAATTTAAATTTCAAATAATAAGTTTGGTTTGTCAAAAATTGTATGTGAAAAGAACCTTACAAACTGCCTGGTCCAATTTATTATTAAATGTTATTTGAGTAATCAGACGTTAATAGAACGATTTTGTTGCGATAATTTAATCTACATATTATCATGTTTGTTTATAAAAAATTGTAACTGAAAATAACCATTGAAAGTGCTTTGTCGAAACTATCATTAAGTTTATCAAACCGCACTAGAAAGATTTTATTGTGAATACTAATTCAAAAAAGTTTGTATAATATAAAAACAACTGTAATTGTTTTTGTTAAAGAATTTATTTTAAGGTCAATGATTATATTAAACCAAAGTCATACTAAATTGATTTTGTTAATAATCGAAAGGATATTTGATAAAGAAAAAGAGAATACCGCCAAAAATATTTGCCGGAATCACACCAGTTCTAGCCAATAGAGGGCGCGCAAAGCATAATATGGCCGGGGCCATCTTGTTGTATATTGTCTAGGGGTCGAAAGGGGTAATTCAGCGTAAATATGGACAAGCGTTAGCAATTATATTGGCAAACGAAGTACAGCGAGAGGGTCTTGTTTTAATGTAACTACCGACGTATAACGAGAGGGTCTACAAAAAGAAGTGCGATCCCATGAAAAACATTAATATGTACAAAAATGGGCCAAGCCTCGCCTCGTGCCCTTTCCGCCGTAAAACGTTCTGAGATCCCATGTAGAGCCAAGTCAGCCTTTTTGTTCTTATTCAATCGCCAATTGAACAATTATGTTATAAATTAAGTCCTTTTCCTAACTAATAACCAATATTCTTTGACTCTATCATTATTATACATCTTTCTTCGTATCAAAAATATCGTGACTTGGCAATCGCATAAATGTGTACGTAGGGTTATGCATAACTCGTCTTATAAACTTGTAAATATGGTTATGCATAACTCGCCTTATAAACTTGAACATAGGGTTATGCATGACTCATCTTAAAAACTTGTACATATCCACTCGGCCATAAACGATTTAGTGAACATCCCTTCGATTATTTTAAAATCGGCGACGATTTAGTGAATATCCCCTCGATTCCCTTTTAATATTACTTACCTGCGATTGCCAAGTCACGATATTTTTGATACGAAGAAAGATGTATAATAATGATAGAGTCAAAGAATATTGGTTATTAATTAGGAAAAGGACTTAATTTATAACATAATTGTTCAATTGGCGATTGAATAAGAACTAAAAGGCAGACTTGGCTCTACATAGGATCTCAGAACGTTTTACGGCGGAAAGGGCACGAGGCGAGGCTTGGCCCATTTTTGTACATGTTAATGTTTTTCATGGGATTACTCTTTCCTTTAAATCTTTAACCGTACCAAACTGCATGTTGGAATTGGTTTTGGTACCTCACCGCACCACAGTGTGGAAGGGCATCACAAGCTGAATTAAAACTTTCTCAAACATGTTTAAATCAGTGACATCTGTCGGAGGATTGTCAACCGACAAGTTGTTCAGGAAGCATCTGATGGTAACTTTTCCCTTTCGTAAATCCGTAGAGCAGTAACGACATAGAAGCTTGTCTGCCTCTCTAGATTCTGAATTGTTCATTATTCATCCAGCTCTTAATATCAGATAGGCCTCGTCATCGAAAACAGCAATGTCTATCATTTTTTCTATTGCTCTCAAACAGTTTTTTGTACAATCTTAGGCAGCAGTCACAGGGAGTGTCATGAAATTCTATATTATTTAACGCCGCTCGAACGAATTGACTTTCGTAAAGGCGCAAGATTTCACCTTCATCGAGACTCGGTCTTGGAGCGTTTTCGCTTCCTGTGGACGCATTGTTTTGCTCGTTATTTAAATTTTTTCCTCGCGCGGCAAGGATTTTTCTCAATTCCCCCATGATGTTGGTGAGAGAATCGTAATCACCACTTTCAATTTCATTCGAAATCTTTTTTAACGCGTTAAGCAACGCCTTCACTCGATAAATATTATTCAAAATTGTTCTAATTCCCGAATAATGAGGAGCCAGTTCAGCAAAAGGACGTAAATGGCTTTGACAGACTTTACTATCAGCGCAATAAGCCATGTGTCCCAGGAATGGTATCATTCTCACCACGATCTCAGCACCATCTGGTGATAGAGTAGACACGTTGGATTTCGACCAAAATTTATTTCTTAATTGGCAAAGGTCCAAATCTGACTCAAAAATTTTAGTCAGTGATTTTTCATTCTCATTCGCAACCGTGTTTATGAAAGTTAGCACTTTTGCAATGGCTCGAACTCGAACATTACAAATATCACTGCACTCCCAATAAACGGTTTTGGGTTTTGTTTCAATAAGACCACTTTCATTGATCACGAAATTTCTTTTCGGATTTTTCTCACCAGTTTCAACAATGTTGAAAAGATTCGTAACCACTCCCGAATTATTTACTTGAAAGACTCTCTCAACATCATCAGCTTTGTTGTTATTATTAATGTCAACGAAATTGCCCATTTCGTCAACGAACAATTCTTTTTTGCCATTGATAACGCGGTCTCTCAGCACTTTACGTACATGACCATCAGCATCCAATTGGATAACTTTGGCATAGCGTAATTCGTGGTCATTTTTCAATATTTTTCCATTATTTGCAATTGGGTAATAGGTGGTTTCATGGAAATAGGCCTCTTTGAGACTACTGTGAAGCCTTTTATCACCCACAACATCCGTTAAATTGTCCTGATTAACAGACCCAATTTTTTGGACTCTCTCGGCAATATCTTTAAATTCACTAACCATCCCTGTAAGATGGTAATTGTATGCCGAATATAATTGGCTTTTCAATTGTAAAATTTTACCCGCTGTCAATTGGCATTTTAGGTTTCGTGAGAGTAACTTTGAATTCCCCTCTCTAGTCAAGCTGTCCAAAGATTTTGTCGCAGATAATCTTTCAGTGAGCCTTGTCACTAAAAATCGTTTGAAACTTTCAGCTATGAATTTCTTGTTCCTTGTCTTAAAAATTCCTTTATTAAGGGTTTTTTTGGGGAAACCCTTTTTACCCAACGGAAAATGTTATTTACTGGGCTTTTTCTTTTTTGCCTGAACATTAGTGGCGCCACCTGGTGGAATAGTTCTCTTATTTTTCTTTGCTCTATCAACCAGACATTTTAGTGTTGCATAGTGTTTTGAATTTCTTTTCTGATGATACTCCTTGCTTTTCAAGTAGTATTTCATACTCACAAGTTGTTTAACTTCTTTTTTTTTTAAAGCAACTTGCAACTTTCAAAATTCTTGACGCCTTTTTTGTTTCTTAACTCTTTGTCGCGAAACCATTTTAAATATTGAATCCAATTAGATTGTTCACACAGAACAGTTTTTAATCGTAAAGATATCCAATATAGTGGTCTATACAGAACACTTTGGAATTTCAAAGATATTGAATTAAGTGGTTTACACAGAACACTTTGGAATCACAAAGATATCCAATTAATTGGTTCACGCAGAACACTTTGGAATCACAAAGATATCCAATTAATTGGTTCACACAGAACAGTTTGTACCTGCAAAAGATTGAAAATAAATGGGTATTTGCTACACACCCAGAACTGTGAATCCAAAGTACTCTCAGATTTAGATGTTGTACTACAAAACATAAAAAAATTAGGTTTTAATATCGTAATACAATGTATTACATATACATAAAAAACCTGATAAATACAATACACTCGAGTGCAATGATAAAAACTCGAATGAATAACTCAAATGAAAGAATAACACTTGACTCAAAGTAATTAGTACTATTTATGTACCAAAAAGGATAATAAAATCCTAAATACGTTTCTAAAGTTTAAAGAAGATTATTTAAACTTGCCTTTTAACAACGCAAACCCCTTGACAAAACGTACAGCACAAAAATAGGCTTATAGATGGGTGAACCACGTGTCCACGTGAATCCGGCCCAATCTTGTCTGAGTTTTTGGTTTTTTCGCGTAAATTTTTCTGCAGTATTTGGTTGGTTTTTCTGACTTGGATTGGTTACGAATGGGGAAAATCTGAACTGAACTAATTGGCTATCGCCACTGAATATAGGGGCGCTGGCGCTGCAGTGTTTTCAAAATGGCCGCTTCAACGGGGTACGACATGGGTACGATGTGTTTACCTAAGAATTAAGAATTTTAAATGTTAACAAGCTAAAGGTAACTTTGTTTGGAATTTATAAGTACGCGGATTACAACTAAGGAGACCAAAAACGATGTCTAATAGAAGTAGAACAGGTATACAAGTACAAGCACGTCATATTATACGGCATACAAAGTAGTAACGACCGAGGCTTAACAAACGTAGAGCTTTGCTTAAGTAAAACTAGCGATCTTCAAGGGGCTGAGCCTCATCAAATAATCAGTCAATTGAAAGGTAAAGATAAAGGGGAAAATTAAAACTCTGTTTGGTTGTTTTACTACTTGAGCCTCTTGAGGACGTAAGCGCAACTTCATTGGGCCAACAATGTAAACTCAGAGTGAACAGTGAGTAGTTTTGCCGTTTTAAAGAAATTGCAAAGGATCTACACTCTAAATTAATTAAGCAAGCGAAAGAAGAAAAAGATCAGAAGTGGATGTTGGAGAGATGGGAAAGATTCTCTGCCGCGATGTGCTACTCAATATATACGAGCACTGCATTGTTATAGGAAATAAGGTGTCCCACAAAAGGAGCCACCCTGTCAATTGCTGACTTAATCAAAAAGTGGATACATCGGAGAGAATTATGTTTTGAAGAAGAAACATAAATATTACGGACAGATTCTGTGTGGGAATGGCATTTTTAAATTTTGAACAATGTCGCTTTATCACTTAAAGGAAAAAATTCAACGACGTCATAAGAGTCACAGTTGTAAAAAGAGACAGATTTTTTTGTATTGGTTAAAAAGTTAAAACACGTTTATTTTATTTTCTTGTTGCTAAAATTAGTGGGATACAATTGTAAAACTGAGTCACAATTAAAATAATTTTTTAAAAAAACTAAATGTCCATTTTATTAAAATCTAACTTCATCAAATATTGGTGATGACAAGTTTACAATACCAGCTGCAATCAAAAACATGGGGTTAATGAGAGACGTCATCTCGCAATCCAGTTTCTCATTAAAGATTGAAAAAAGTTTCAAACTTTGTATCGCTCTCTCTACATGCATTCTTGCTTTTGGTAATTTCAAGATTTCGAGGGATTTTGTTCTGTAAACTGTTTAGTTTTTTTCAGAAATGGCGGGATAAAAATTTCAATTCCTCTTTCTAAACATTCGGTCTCTTTTCTCAATCCTTCATCTACCATTAGGTGTTAATTTGTCCAACACTTTACTGTGTAAAGTGATAAATTTGTCAGATGCTCTTCCTCCATAAGCTCTACTCAAAAATTAATCAAAAATGTCTTGATTAGAATCAAGACCTAAAAAGTATCGATAAGACTGAGGTTATCACTTGTCTGAAGGATCAGGTATTAATTTTTCTTTTTAATTGAAACTTAAATGCATGCTTAAGAAACAACAACGTTCCATTACCGTTTTCCGTTGAAATAAATTATTTTACTGGTAATCAATTTCAAAAATTTACTTATCTCGGCTTTTCGACCACAATTCCATTCCCCGAAAACATTTTATCATTACATTAATTACTTTTGAGAGAGTACGTGTATGGTTTTTGCGTTTTAAAAGGTTCCTAAAGATGTTACATCCCCATTCGTGACCAGCACGCTTCGCAGTGGAACATTTTAATTATTCTAAAACCAATGGCGCCAAATTCAATAGGGACAATAACATTTTTACTCGCGGTTTTGCAAAATGATGTAATATCAAGTGTACTTTAGTGAACCGTCGTATTGTTCTTTCTCATAGTTCAGGGCATGATCAGTGTTACTGCCCAATTTCTCTCTCTAGTTTCTAACAATGGTTAGAGACTATTTGATAAGGCGCGGCACAACGTTATATTCTAAGTAGCAAAAGGAAAAAGAATCCATTTTTTTTATATTTTGGTTTGAAATTAATAAACTCATGATTGTAGTTATAACGAACAGAAAGTCAAGGGAATGGCACCGGTAATGAGCAGCAAAAAGAGAGGAAATTTTGCTTCAAGGTAGCAGAGGGACATGGTAGTGAAAATAGTAATCTAGAATTTTGTTCGTTCAAACCTTAATATATCATGAAATATTCAAGTGAGGAGGCGGCACTACCAAGAAGGATTGATTTTGGCAGATAACAGCGAAAAAGTTATGTTCTACACACACTGGGACTATGGGAGAGTTTCTGGGCCACAGGTCGCACATGATGAAATTTCAACTCCAGTTTTCATCAATTCTCCCTGTTCGTACTAGTAGCAGGTTAAGCTATAGTTTTCTCAGGTCCTGTTAGTCTCGAAAGGGTTATATAGTCCTTGTAACTTTTAAAAGGTTGTTGTCATGGCTAAAACAGACCGATATTTCAGTTTTTTATTGTTTTATAGGCTATTTTGACACGTTATCTCCCAAAAGTAATTAATGTAATGATAAAATGTTTTCGGGGAATGGAATTGTGGTCGAAAAGCCGAGATAAGTAAATTTTTGAAATTGATTACCAGTAAAATAATATATTTCAACGGAAAACGGTAATGGAACGTTGTTTTTTCTTAAGCATGCATTTAAGTTTCAATTAAAAAGAAAAATTAATATCTGATCCTTCAGACAAGTGATAACCTCAGTCTTATCGATACTTTTTAGGTCTTGATTCTAATCAAGACATTTTTGATTAATATCTGTTCCTTCAGTCTTCATTTTAATTAAGAATGTTAAGAAACTGTTTTACATTTTCAAAATCTGCACTAAGCAGAAACAAATATATATAGGGGACCATAACTTTCGCTCAATCAGACATTTATTTATTATGATACTTCAAAAAGAAACGTAAATCAATAAAAGTTTGTATTCTTATTGTAATTAACATAATACAATTTTTTACAATCATTTATTGAAACGCGAGGCGCCCCCTGAAAATTTCAGAAATAGGACCAAATTGACAATTTTACAAAATTTTTAAAAATGCTGATTTATGTCCGTTTATCATTTAGCTCAAAATTGTCATAAGCCCACTATGAAATTCCGATATCCTTAAAACTTCATAAAGACGATCCGAGATTTTCAATTCCACACTTTTTTTGTAGCGTAAACTAACGTCTGTTTGACATGAAGCTTAAAACCTTAAACAAAATATAGTCAGGGCTACCCTAAAAGTTCACAAAGATGATCCAAGATTGTTAATACGCCTAAAAAGTGCCATCTTCAAAATATGTAGCCGGGGAAAAGAGAGCGTGATCGAGTGGGCTATGCTAGTGGTTGGAAGTCGTGGGGGTTGGGACAGGGATAAGGGAGTTGAGATGGATTGGAAATGATGATGGGCGACCTGCGGCACCGTATCTCTCCCTATGTACCTCGCGCACGCCCCTACCCTTCGGTAGGCGATTGCTAAGTGCTGCCGCGGAGCGCCATTTTATTTTTATGAGAACTAGCTTCTATTTTGAAGATAGAGGGAGCGCCCTTTACAATTTCGTCCAGTACGACCCTACCTAACCGCTGAGGATGCTGAGAGGACTATGTTGCCGTAGGTGGGGGTACACAGGCAACGCTATAGGTATGGGGGTTTCTACTCCATTCCTCTCTCCTTCAAGGTTGGGACTCCAGGTATAGCCAACTCCATCACGCACTCGACAACGCAAAGCAACTCGCGCCAGCGTGGGAAATAAGGCGGTGACACAGGGCAAATGACCAGTTTAAAAATTCCCTGGTCCAGTTCAAAAATTAAATCGGAGGGGGGTCAGTGGTCCACGAGACTACTAAGAAAGTTCAAGGGTAATCAGACTCCACACATTAAAATTCTAATATTTTAATTATCCACTTCTTTAGTTTAGCAGACGACGTGCTCTGGTCAATGGTAACGGACCAGTTTATTTATTCCAAGTCAGGAAAGTCACTGGCCTAATGTCCAGTTTAAAAAATGCTTATTTGGTCACGGACCAGAAAACTCACGTAAACGCGACGCGAATGACGAAAACTACGTATTTTCCGACTGCCGAGAGGCGAATAGCCCGGCCTCCTTTTACGTCCCCCCTTGTATTTTGAAAGTGGGACTGGGACCATGGCGCGCGAATACTTAGGCATCTAATACCTTCTCTCTAGTAAACTAGATATCGCTTCTTGGTAAAACTTTATATAACTAAAACCATGAGTTTATAACATATGTTCCATAACAAGCTTCATACAACTTTTGGAAAACAAATTTCCCTGAGATTTCCAGGCTTTTCCCCATATACTTCCCTGAGTTTTCCATGTTTTTCCCGTATATGGAGTATCCCATGGAGCAAATGTTAACAAAGGAGGGAAGGGGCAAATAGGACTATTACATAATCAAAGGATATCCTGTCAAATACTTTAACTTTGATTGCATTTGTAAAATACTTTAAATTTGATTGTATTTTTTTCTTTAAAATAATTGGTGAACGGGCAAAAAATTAATTCTTAAAAATAGGTCTTTACTAAAAAATAGCCCAAAATATAAAATAAAATAAACAATATGGCAAAAACATTCTTTTCAAAGGCATTTCTATTTGACTCATCAAAAAACCCAACTCTTTGAAAATAAATGTAAGAGTTCGCGAGAGGAACGTTTCACCATAAGTAAAACGTTCCTTCTTGCAAAGAGCACCTGATAGCTATAAATCATGAATTCCTTACAATAAGGGATATAGCTACCAGTAGATGTAGGAATAGAACTGCCATAAAATATTCGAAGGTAAAGATCACTCTTTAAAATTTTATCGACTAAGAAGGTTGTAAGGAGTCCTCTCCAAAAGAGAGTTTACGTTAGAATTTAAATTTAAGGTTTTTTTTTGGAAATAAAGAACAAATTTTGAAATAAACAAAATTAGTAATTAATCGGAGCAAATCTCCTTAAGTCCAAAAGACTGATAATTCACATATCCCCGTATCTCTAATAAAACCAGAGTTACGAGCTTCCAAAATTTAGTGTAATGTTAATCCTATGGAGGAGGCAAAGTACCTACAAGTACCGGGGCAAGTACCTACAAGCACCCGGGGCAAGTACCTACAAGCACCCGGAACAAGTAGCTACAATCACCTGGACTGGAGCAAGTACCTACAAGCACCCGGGGCAAGCACCTGCAAGCACCCGGGGCAAGCACCCAGAGGCACCCGTGGCAAGTACCCACAAGTACCTACAAACACCCACAAGTACCCGGGGCAAGTCCACACAAGTACCTTCAAGCACCCACAAGTAACCACAAGCACCCACAAGTACCTAAAAGTACCTTCAAGCACCCACAAGTAACCACAAGCACCCAGAAGTACCTACAAGTACCTTCAAGCACACACAAGTAACCACAAGCACCCACAAGTACCTACAAGTACCTACAAGCACCCACAAGTAACCACAAGCACCCACAAGTACCTACAAGTACCTACAAGCACCCACAAGTACCTACAAGTACCTACAAGCACCCACAAGTACCTACAAGTACCCTGAAGCACCTACAAGTATCCACAAGCACCTACAAACACCCACAAGTACCCGGGGCAAGTACCCACAAGTACCTTCAAGCACCCACAAGTACCCGGGGAAAGTACCCACAAGTACCTACAAGTACCTTCAAGCACCCTCAAGTACCTACAAGTACCTTCAAGCACCCTCAAGTACCTACAAGTACCTTCAAGCACCCTCAAGTAACCACAAGCACCCACAAGTACCTACAAACACCCACAAGTACCCGGGGCAAGTACCCACAAGTACCTTCAAGCACCCACAAGTACCCGGGGAAAGTACCCACAAGTACCTACAAGTACCTTCAAGCACCCTCAAGTACCTACAAGTACCTTCAAGCACCCTCAAGTACCTACAAGTACCTTCAAGCACCCTCAAGTAACCACAAGCACCCACAAGTACCTACAAGCACCCACAAGAACCTTCAAACACCCACAAGAACCTTCAAACACCCACAAGTACCTACAAACACCCACAAGTACCCGGGGCAAGTACCCACAAGTACCTTCAAGCACCCACAAGAACCCACAAGTACCCACAAGAATCCACAAGCACCCACAAGTACCCACAAGAACCCACAAGAACCCACAAGTACCTACTAGCACCGACAAGTACCCACAAGCACCCACAAGTACCCGGGACAAGCACCCGGGGCAAGTACCCACAAGTATCTACAAGCACCCACAAGTACCCACAAGTACCTACAAGCACCCACAAGTACCTACAAGTACCTTCAAGCTTCCTCAAGTACCTACAAGTACCTTCAAGCACCCTCAAGTAACCACATGCACCCACAAGTACCTACAAGCACCCACAAGAACCTTCAAACACCCACAAGTACCTACAAACACCCACAAGTACCCGCAGGGCAAGTACCCACAAGAACCTTCAAACACCCACAAGTACCTACAAAACACCGCAAGTACCCACAAGTACCTTCAAGCACCCACAAGAACCCACAAGTACCCACAAGAACCCACAAGTACCTTCAAGCACCCACAAGTACCTTCAAGCACCCACAAGTACCCGGGACAAGCACCCGGGGCAAGTACCCACAAGTATCTACAAGCACCCACAAGTACCTACAAGCACCCATAAGTGCCAACAAGCACCCACAAGTACCCACAAGTACCTTCAAGCACCCACAAGTACCTACAAGTACCCACAAGTACCTACAAGTACCCAAAAGTACCTACAAGTACCCACAAGTACCCACAAGTACCTACAAGTACCCACAAGTACCTACAAGTACCCAAAAGTACCTACAAGAACCCACAAGTACCCACAAGTACCCACAAGTACCCACAAGTACCTACAAGTACCTACAAGTACCCACAAGTACCCACAAGCACCTACAAGTACCCATAAGTACCTACAAGTACCCACAAGTACCTACAAGTACCCACAAGTACCTACAAGCACCCATAAGTACCTACAAGCACCCACAAGTACCTACAAGCACCCACAAGTACCCTTAAGCACCCACAAGTGTTTAGTTAGAGTTCAACTGCGACTAACTTAGTTAATTAATCTTTATTTACACGATAAACAGGGTATACATTTCATGCCGTGAAGACGTCGTTAACTAACTGATTATACAATAAATCCTGGCTATTTATCTACATTATGTTATCACGTGATCTTATCAATTACAGCTCTCGGTACAAAGATCATTTAGATGATAAGCCTACATTACGTCACATCCTCTCTTTTCTCTTTTTTTTTTTTTTTACAAATTTATTCTTGAAGGAGGTTTGCTTATCCTCCCCGACCTTGTAACACGGGTATTGTTATGTTCTGCACGGCTGGTGTCTGCCACTTTATCGGAATCGTCGGCTTTTCTCTCGCTACCGCCACGTCGTTCTGGTTCCGGTCCTTGCGGAGTAGATTGAGGCTCCTGTTCATCCCTTGGTGCGGACGGACTGTCTCTCCCGATGATGTTTTGCTCGGAAGAGGGTGGCTCCTGGATACTCGTCGCCTCCGTGTTTGATGGCGAGTTGACAGTTGTGGCTTCTTCATGAACGTCAAGATCGGGATTTCTGGCAATGAACCATGGCTGACTAATTCCGGTGGTGTGCGTGTTGACCTGGAATTCGCCGGTTTGTATTTGGTTTGTCCGGTCTGGAATTTGGACTAGGTGATATCTATTCCGGCGAATAACTCCCGTTGATTGTCTCAACCATATAAGACCTAGGCTCGTTGGCTTTTCGTAGAACTTTTCCTTCTCGTCGCATGTCTATGATCCAGATTCGATCCCCAGCAGACAGCTCGGGTGGTAACTCACGGACGCCATGGTGTCGATCGTAATTTGTCTTTGCTTTTCTTGGTTCAGTTGATGGCGTTGTAATACTAGTCGTTTTGATGGGATGGCTCCTCCAATGATACTGTGCTGGTTGGAAGCGTGGTGCGTAGACGTCGATTCATTAACAGCTCGGCTGGGCTGAACCCGTTATCGATAGGAGTTGCTCTGTAGGCCAAGAGTCCCAAGTGTATGTCTTCCGATTTTTTTTTTTTAAACGACTTTTTATCGTTTTCACCATGGATTCCACAAAACCGTTACTCTGTGGATACCTCGGGCTGCTTGTGACGGTCTTGAAAACCATAGCTTTTGGCGAATTTGGCAAACTCCAGCGTTCTGGTTGCGTTAAAACTGGGGTCCATTGTCGCTTCGTACAACCTCCAGGATACGAACCTCGAAAAGGTTGTTTTAATCGCTTCGATGACCGTCGATACACGCTGATTCTTCAACTCGGTTAGTTCCGGATACCTTGAATAGTAATCGACTATGAGTAAATACCATTTTCCTTCGTTGTATAACAAGTCCATTGCGACTATCTGCCATGGCCGATCCGGGATTTGCGAGGAAATAAGCGGCTGGTGTCTGTTTCGTTGTTTCCTTTAAGCAATCTTTGCAGCTTTGAACTTTCTCTTCTATGTTGCGGTGATAGCCCTGGCAACCAAACCGATTGCTTCGCTCTTTCTCACACCTGTTTATACCTAAATGGCCCTCGTGAATACGCTCCAGAATTTCGGTTCGCATGGAGTATGGGATCAGTAGACGACTTTCCTTTCATTAAGAGGCCCTCTTGAATGGTATTGTATCCTTGTATGGGTAGTACTCCTGTGCTACCCACGCCACCTTCTTCTTGCTTGGCCATCCATTTCGCAATAATTT